>WEIS01036219.1:628-22574 GCA_013389965.1 Todus mexicanus
TTCATTTTTTCCTCTATCAGAATAAGGATCCAGATCCTTAGGTTCTCCTCATGAAAACTATAAATCCAGAAATTTTAACTCACCTAGCTGATCAATCCCTTCCTCTTTGTGGTGGCCAACCCTCTTTGAAAGCTCCTGAGGTTTCCATGCTCGAGAATTCATAGTAGACAATCCGGAAATGCTAAAAACATCAATTCAGTAGAGCATCTCTGGGCCTCCAGCCTCCCTTGTGTGAAGCTTTGATTCAGTCAGAATTTTGCGAAGAGCCAGGATCCATCTGACAAATGAATACAAGCTTTGCCTTGGAAGCCTTAAACCTCTGATCTCACAGTAGCAGTTCCAGGGAAAGTATGGAACACATTCTGGTGGCAGCTCCAGCAGGAAGCCCTCAGGATCCTAGACAGCGAACAAAACCTCCAGAGCTTTGGGACCAGAGTGAAATTTATCTGAGATATCGTTGCTAATTATTAAAAGGTAGAAGTCAGATTTTTTCCTGCTTTGCAAAGATCATTATTAAGTATCACTCAATTCACAGAAGTTCCTTGAATTGTAGCCTTGAAGATCAAAGAACTCCTTTCAAGCTGGCCACAGGTCAGAAATAGGGATGGAAGTTTATTTAGGGACCATGTCACAACCAGAGCCTGAATTCAGTAGGAATTGGGTAAAGGCTCCTTGGAGCCAAGCTGATGTGGATGTTCAGACACTTGTGGAGGACTTGAACTAAGTATCCAGATTACAACATGTTTTAATGACTTTTACAGCAGTTGGAGAGGAGCCAGCCATCTCCAGATAAAGGGCTACAAGTGACTTAACGTACCCATTAAAGATGTCTCATTGTTAGCAGCACTGAAGATTAATGAGCAAAATGGAAGTGAAAAGATAACACTCATAGGTGACAGTTTTACTTAATCAAAGAGCCTCTGGGGCCTGTAGAAGTACATCAGGGTCACCAGGATTTATTTTCTTCCCTGTTTATTTAGACAGATCTGTTTAGTAACGCTGGTCTAGAGACTCCTTATATTTACACTGTACCAAAGCTTCATTAGATGACGAGGGCAAAGGTCTCCTGCTAATAGCTCTAGCCCATGGCTGTCTGACAGCATCTGCTCCTTACAATCATCCTTACGGGTTTTGGATTACTTGCTGAGGCCATTCAGGTACTAAGCTTAGTTCAAGGGAAGATGAGACTCCCTCTGCAATCAATGTCAAGAAGTAAATAACATTACATTTAATTTGCTTTTACATACCTCATACCCTGAATGTAATAAATTATACTATATAGAGGCCCGTTGACCAAAGACTTTCGTTGCTGAAGCCCTTCAGGGAGGTGCTTACAGTTAAACTGGATGAAATTTAGGATCTGGCTCAGCAGAGTACTGAGCAGAGCTGGAAGCTCAGATCCCAAAGCAGTATAAATCCATTAGCTACGAGTCTGATTCTTCACAGCCCATGAAACAGGAACAACCATACGTCCTTATTTCACGGTGCTATTAAACTGTACATACTAAAAATTTTTCAAATACTCAGCCTGTGAATGTAAAAAACTTCAAATCACTGTATTTTGAAAGAATATGGCATCAAATACTTGGAAGTTTTAAAGTAACTGAATTAAGGGATATTCGTGGAAGTATCTTCATCTAAATTTTTCAGGGGACCCATTTATTCTTACACTTCCCACATTTTGTATTCAGGTGAGAGACTCCCATGATCTATGTTTGGTGGTTTTGTGGGGTTTTTTAAACAAGAAGTTTTCAATGGAAGGAAATACCTACCCCAGGGAAAACAAAACAAAACAAAAAAAATTAGAAAATTGAGTTACTAAAAATAATAACTCCTACCAAAGTTTTGTGAGAAGAAATTAGTTAACATCTACATAATCAATGCCTCAAGTAAGTGCTCTTGAGTATCTCCATGAGGAAACTAGTAACCACATATTCAAAAGAACTGTGTACCTCTTGCAGAAGGGCTTTATTAGCACACTGCCCTCCATGGCAACAGTTGTTGGCTCTCTTCAAGTCTAGTGGATCCTTTGTCTCTTACCTAAATTTAATCAGATGTGAAGGACATGAGCACACACTGAGGGTCACTGCCTGAAATTTCCCGAATAATTTGGAGCCAACAACTGAAAGTCAGTGGTATAGATGTTACTTCCTGAAACAGGAATGATGAGGGGAAAGAAAAGATACTTTCTAAGACACTAAATATTTAAAGTATCTGCTTTCTGCAGATAAAGCATTCACAGCAAATTGAGAACATGCACTTACTAATTTGGAAAAATTACACTTATTCATGCTCCAGCTCTATGTTCTGAAAGAATTTTTAAGTCGTTCTAGGAACAAGTAGTTGACTAGCACGAAATGAAGCTTCCTAACTAGAGCAAATTACACCTGGGAGAAGATCCTTGATGAGCAAAGCTAGCTGTTAAATTGGGAAAAAAAAAAAAAAAAATCACATTGATTATGGTCATGAGTCCAAGACAAGCTTAATTAAAATCAATGGAGAATTTTCAAGTGGAAGAAAAAAAGAGAGCAGCAAAATGTTCTCTTAATTATGTTATGGAAATTTTCTCTAATTGATACCTGCCCCAAGTCACTATAGCTAAAGCAACCTACAAATCTCAGCCTATAAATATTATTTCACCTTATCAACCCTGGAGCTTCAGTAGACAGTCCTTTCTCCACACCCTCCATAGATTCTTACCAGGACTGCCAGTTCCGTTCAGCTTTTCCTTGGTGGCTTTTCGTCTTTTTCTGAAAACTGTGGCTGTTCCAAGACAGAGAAAGCAGGGGCAGCAACTCTACCTGTGGCTTTTTTACTGACTTACATAATCTGCTTTGGCATGTCACTCCTACCCTTGCTTCCCAGTATTTAAGTGCACACAATTATTCTTTAAAGGATCAAGACAGCGCTCAAAGAGTTTCAGATGTTATAGCTGGTCCAAATCTAGACGTTTTTACTTACATTATATCTAATTAGTTTGAACAGGAGTTAAAGAAGTTGCACACTTCTGTATTTAATCTGTTTTTTTCTGAACAAGCTGCAAGGGTTTTCAAATATTGAGCAAGTTGTTGTGACTCTAAAGCTATCCAGCAGTTCTTAGAGAATGCCGAAGTACCTGAAGCAAACGCCAAAGCCATAAAAAAACCCCCACAGGACTAGCATACAGAAATCAACTGTTGCTTTGTGCTCACATATGAGTGACTTGATTCCTCTCATGGTATCTTTCGTCAATAGAATTCTTTTTCAGCATTGATACCTACATCCAGCTACCATGTGCCCCAAAGAAGTCCTACAGTCACAACTGCTGCTACTGAAATCTGTTTACCACTTCTTGGAGATATTTCTACTATTTTTTTTCTGCTCTGTACCCATTTTTTGGTTGGTTTTTTTTTTCAGGCTTTTCCCTTGATTCCATAGCAATGATAGGAGGCCAGGCTGGGAGAATTGGGCTTGTTCAGTTTGAAGAAGAGAAGGGTCCAGGAAGACCTCAGTGCAGCCTTTCAGTGCTTCAAGAGGCCTGCCAGAAAAATGGGGGACAGATTTTTGAGCAGGGCCTGTTGGAACGGGATGAGGAGGGGGATGGTTTAAAACTAAGAGGGAGACTCATACTAGAGAGAAGGAAGGAATGGTTTACTCTGATTGTGGTGAGACCCTGGCCCAGGTTTCCTCAAGAGGTGGTCGCTGCACCACCCCTGGAACCATTGGAGAGGAGGTTGCTGAGGCATTAGATGAGCTTGAAAAGTCCTTTGCCACCCAAACCAGTCTATGATTCTATAGTTAACACTGTCAAAACCACACAGGTAGACACTAACTCAGCTCAGGTCAGACATAAAAATGGACCTGTACAAACCTCACTAAAAATTAGTGACCAGGATTCAAAGCCTGTTGTGATTCCTTATGTGGAGTCTAGCACAACTTGGATGCTTAAGGACAGTCTCAATTTTTACTGGGGTTTTTAACAAGGCAGCACAGCTAAAATCAATTTTAAAACTATAATTACCCTTCCCTTGGTCACCCTGTTCTCCAAAGCAGACTTGGCTATTAGGCATCAGGGCAATGACTCCTATGATTCTACTGAAAAACAAAACTAACACCTGCTGTTCTCATGACAGCTTCCCTGGTTTTACTTTCTGAACACGAATTACGATTCATCCACACCAGCAGTGAAGCCGTGGTCAAGATGGTGCTAATAACTTGGCCATCGTCCTTGATACAGTGCTGCTCAGATGGTGCTCTTTAACGAAGACCCATTGGGGTCAGAAAAAGCTCTATATGGCAATAAAGATGGTGTTTCATCCTGCTAAAAAGAGGTCGCTTGAAGCTACAGACTCTTCTGAGTCTGTGGCACCGACAGCAATAGGAAGGAGCAGAGGCAATTTGCGTCTGCTCACATTTGCTTGCCCTGAGTTGGTTTCTGGTAGAAAACTTCATGTAAAAAATACAGCAGCTAATGAAGGAAGTTTGGAAGTACTCTTCTAAACACCAGGGCATGAGTAAAGCATCTGCCTCCCATTAGGGCATTAGAAAAGAGGATTTGTCAAATAACTTAACGTCACTGCTCCACTTTAATTAACCACTCCAGTTAGTTATTAATTTGTTTAAACTAAAAAAGCCCAAGTCTTAAGCTGATTCCAGACAAATGTTCAGCCCAATACAGATGATAATATTCAAGGTAGTGCTCCTTCCGTCTGAGCTTGTTACATGTATCCTAACAGGTCACTAATTGAAACACTAAGTCACACAGGAACATTTATTACGCTGGCATATTCACAAAATAGGAGAGAAATTCCTAGAATCATGGAATCATTTTGGTCGGAAGAGAACTTGAATAGAGTCAAACCCTTAATCCAGCACTGCCAGGGCACCACTACCCCATGTCCCTCAGCACCACAGCTCCACGGCTTGGAAACCCCTCCAGGGATGATGGGAAATCCTCCCCTGCCCTGGGCAACCTGGGACAGGCCTGGGGAACCCTTGACAGTGGGGAAGAAATTGTTCCTCAGCTCCAACCTAAACCTCCCCTGGAGCAACTTGAGGCTGTTTCCTCTTGTCCTGTCACTTGTTCCTTGGGAGAAAAGACCAATTCCCCCTGGCTCCAACCTCCTTTCAGGGATTTGAAAATTAAATGTTTAACAATAGATTTAACTTAGATTACATAAGGAAAACAAAATGGAAATTTCTAATACAGAAAGGACTCTTGCTTTCCTCTGCAAAGAAACAAGGCAGTAGGAAGTAGGGGAATCTTTGAGACAGGGAGAAAATAGATCTGCACTGGAAACAATCTTTTGAATGGAGAGCAAGTAAGATACAGTGTGAAAACCAATACGTCCCCTGGAGGCCTTGAAAGCAAAGAAATACTACACTCTGAAAATGATTTAATTTTATGTTAAAAGATGAAAAAATAAATTTAGTTAGCTAAATACCATTTTATTCCATTTGGTCTCATTTTCCAATACATTAACTTTCTCATTAGAATTAAGCTTTGTTTTGCTAAACAAAAGGAATCACTTCAACCCCCATGGCATGAAGAATCATCTAGAAGATGAACTGCACCCCAAAGTACTGCAAGTAATTGATTGCAAGTTCTACACAGTAACAGCAAAGAGAAGCACTTAGGGAGACAAGCCCAGCCTGACCGAGCAAGCAGCAGCATCTTTCACACGTGAAAAAGAATAAAAATAAAAATATTGAATTTAGAAGTAGTGACTAACTAATAGAAAGTTCAGATAGCTACTACATTTTCATTCTTCAGTGCCTCTTTTATCCTGCTTTTCATACTCTCCCCTGCAGTTGCTCCTTCTCAGCCATGTTCTAGGATGAGATTAAGTGGAACCCTCTGCTCTTCTAATTAATTTTGCAATTAAAGATACTTTGCTCCATCAGTGCAAAAAGTCATCTACCTATACAGTTTAAGCATATATAAATGAAGCTATTCCAGCTCACTCCATCTGCCACTAATTGAAATGGCTCCACTAACAAAAATAATGTTCTGTACATGGGTTTGGACTAACTGCTACACAAGAGTTGATGTTACACCAGTATGAGCACTGGAGTTTTGATGCAGCTTCCACTTCAATCACCAGAAAGTCAAGGCAGGAGCTGTCTCAATACAGCTCTGGTTTTTAATACAACCAGACTATGAGCTACTGAAGTGTTGTGATGCTTCTGGAATGCAAACATATTGGAAAAATTTAATCTAATTTGAAAAATTTATTTGAATTCAGATTTATTTGAACTTGAAAAATCATTTTAACTTGAAAACTTATTTTCATTTGAAATTTTTTTTTAATAGTGACAAAACCATCAAATATTTTCACCATTGAAAAACCTTCAACCACATCACCACCTTTGAAATAGTTTCTCTCGGAACTACTTAGCAGCCTCGCAAAGGAGACGGTTACACGATTCTAGATGCTCTTGTTTTTTTCTTCTGCCTTTTTTTTTTTTCATGTTCAGGGTTGTAACCACTCAAGAAGTATGGGAAATGAAAAATACCTGTAGAAGTGAATTCACTGCCAGATCCAAGTGCAAAAGCCAATGTCAAAGAAAAACTTCATTCGTCCTTTAGGACTCACGTGCTGACTGAGATCCATCACACCCCACAAACTCTGAGGGCATTGGTATTCAGGTATTTCTATACATACACACGTACACACCACAGTGGAGAACATGTCCATATCTCTCAAAAGTTCATTGGAAGTCATTCTTCGACTGGTAATTTTGCATCATTCTCTTGTTCCTTGCTGGTACTTGCAGGGCTGATTGCACCTTAAGTGACTTACACTTCACAATCTCTCTTTTCAAACTACTTCTCAGAGGTCACTAAACTTTGTGCTCTGAATCAAGAGCTTTTGAGAAAAACAGTCCTGTTACGGGGACTATACCCACAGCCTGTGATAGTGAACATCCTCGTGTGTTGTTCAGATACTTCCAGAGGTTAACAGCTGCCACCACCATCAAGAGGAACACAATGCAGGATCCTGAAAAGGCTTTTCTTATCTAGGTTGAGCTTCAGGTTTCAGGTGGTTTTCTTCTAAAAATAAAAACTGAAGAAGAAAAACACCACAGGCTGCCTGGAGCAAAACTATTTTGCAATGATAACTTGTATAATCTCCATGTATCTACATACAGAGCAATATACCTCTAGTTTCTCTATGTATCTAAATATATTTGGAGAATTAAACCAGGCAAATTCATTGGAAAATGGTGCCCTGATTCTACAGAACACAAACTATTGAAGCTCTGAATCCTTCCCTCTTAGCTATTTCCCGTCCATCCAAAAGGAATTCTCTGATACGCTTTGATAAGTTTAAAGACCTTCCAGTCACTCTAATAACACCCTCTCCTAAACCTCACATCACCACACAGGCTGTCCCCTCATTCTTCCGGTAACTTCCAGTAACTTCTGCATCCATTCTCACTGATTCCACCCCATATTCCAAGCCCTGGGTGAGAAAGCATTTTAACCTATAACTTGCTATTAGCAGGTGACATTTCTTCCCACACAGTCAGCCCGAGGCCAGCTCTGAAGGCAGCACACAACAATTAAACCACAGTGGGTAGGCAGGAGCTCTTCGTTTAAGTTGACAGAATTATCTTTTAGAAGCCACTTAGCAAGATTCTGGCCGCAACATTGTCCTAATTTCCACAACTTTGCTTATTAGCCGCGTAAGGGCAGCAATAACATTCGACCTGCAGCAGAACATCTCTCATCCTGGATATCTTTACAACTTGCCAACAACCATCATTTTACAGGTTGAAGTGCAAAGCAGCATTGGGAAATTTCAGAAAGCAGCAAGTTCTGCCCATTTTTTCCTTTGACAGTAGATATTCTCTGATCCTTGAGACTCCTCCAGAGGAAGAGAATAATGTAACAGCACCATGGAGCCTGAGCTGTCAGTTCAGTGAGATTGGAGTGGGGCTACATAGCCAGAGCTAATTAATTCCATCTTTTGGAAGGCTCCCACCTTATATATTGAACTATACTAGAGGTAATTTTCAGAGATGATACTTGCATTGAAAGGGTTCATCTCATAACATCACTTCAGATGTTGATAACCACCCCACTGTATAATGAAGGATGGATTTACAAAATTTAAAGCTTCAGGGCTCTGTTGGCAATGTAGATGTCCGCACTGCCCTCAAAATAGACTTTGTAAGCAAACCCTTCGTGATACCAAGGATGCAAACACAGTGAACTGATTTGACTGCAGATTAGAATTCCACCCTGGATACAAAAGGGAAATCTCTATGTTCTGCAGCGCTGTTGTCATTGCTCTTTAGAGGACATCATTGTTCTGCCTTGTTACAAAGCTTGACGTGTGATCTAAAATATCTGGGCATGCTTAGTCTGTTAATGATGCAGAAGAAATGGAATCAATTGGATTTTCACCCACAAATACTATATTGGTGTTTTGTGGAGTATTTGAGAAGGTTATACATTCCAGGCTGGCCAGTAGGCCAGACAAACCAGTTGTAGCATGTGATTTTCTGACAAACTCCCCAGTTATAGTTGTGCCACACCATTGATCAGCTAAACTGTGTGGATGGGAGAGAAAGTGTTATTTAAAAGGTCAATAAAGGAAAAAAAAAAACCTCAACATTTTTGAGGAGCAGAGGACAAACTCAACACCCTCGTAGTATTTTAGAATACAGACCAACAGGACAGAAAATAACAGGTCATCTACAAAGGAGAAAATTTCAGAGTCAGTATCAAGAACAAGAGAAACAATCTTCAAAATAGAATCACCAAAGTGTTCTCCTTCGAAGAGACCTTTAACAGCATCAAGTTCAACCATTCCTCAGCACTGCCAGGGCATCACCACCTCATGTTCCTCAGCACCACATCTCCACAGCTTTTCAATCCCCTCTAGGCATCATGAGGACTCCACCACTGCTCTGGGCAGCCTGGGACAGGCCTGGGGAACCCTTGACAGTGGGGAAAATGTTGTTCATAATATCCAACCTAAACCTCCCCTGGAGCAACTTGAGGCTGTTTCGACTTTCCCTGTCACTTATTCCTTGGGAGAAGAGACCGACTCCTCCTGGCTCCAGCCTCCTGCCAGGGAGTTGTGGAGAGCCAGATGGTCTCCCCTGAGCCTCCTTTGCTCCAGGCTCAGCAACCACAGGTCCTTCTGCTGCTCCTCACTAGCCTTGTGCTCTAGACCCTACCCCAGCTCTGTTGCCATTCTCTGGACACTTTCCAGCCCCTCATTGTCCTTCTGGGAGCGAGGAGCCTAAAAATCACTGGAGAATGCAGGCGTCGATCCCACTGCCTCTTGCATGCTAAGCGAGCGCTCTACCACTTGAGCTAATTTCCCTTGAAGTGTAGAGAGCTGAAAGGTTTCTTTAAAGCAAGCCAAGAGGCTGGACAGGCTAAGAAAGAGAATGCTCCAGTTACAAAAGTGTAAAAGAAAGTAAACATATTAATTTGTTCCTGTCTCTCCAGCAACTTTTATGCAGTGCAAACTTTTTAGGAAGCCTTTCCCTTCTAGGGAAGAATCCTTAAAGAAGCCTTCTTCTTCAGCTTAGGTATCCAAGCCAAGGGACCAGGGCAATTCCTGCCAACCACAGGTTGCCCACAGACCTCCCCCTTGCCCAGCATCACCCCTGGGCTGCACCTTTAAAGCTGATGCCCCATTTATCACGCTGCAGTTTTACAAACACCATCTGCCTAGGGACAACTACCTGGTCAATAGAGATGAGCTCTAAATAGAGACGAGCTCTAAATGCAGCTCACAATTTCATTCACTGGAGCCAAAAAAGCAAAGAGGAGACACCAAGTGGCTTTATAGCCCAATAAACCATTTCGCTGTGGGGTCACCAGAGTGCAGAGACACAAGACAGTAAGAACCCAATGTACCATCTATCACAGTAGTTTTCTGATGACCAGATACTGATGTAACAACGTTTGCTTTATTCTTGATAAGGAAAGAAAAATCTAACTCTCGTCTGGCAGCCCTGCTGGAAATCCCATTGAAAAGGACAAAAACTAAATGGATGGAGAGGTTCACAACTGTATTTTCCCTCGTAAAGATGATCTTTCTGCAATCAGCATATAATCAGCAGATAAATAATAGTTCCAGAGAACAGTAGGGCATGATATGTGTGGGAAACTGGTGAAAAGAGTTAAATACAAGCCTTACCCCATCAAAATCTGACCAAAAATGGCATGTATTTAAAGAGAGGAAAAAGTTTTCCAAAATACCCATCAGACTGAGGAGAGGGAGGAAAGATTTTTATCCATCAGATTCTGATTCAAATGCAATAAAGGAATTACACAACTTTTGGTACTGTTCTGCACTCCAGTCCCTTACAAGACGTACTGATAACTCAACAACACCTCAAGTCTGGTTCATGATATCCTTCCCAGACACTGTCTGACCTTTTCCATATAAGCCAACAGCTTCTTCCATTTATAGTCAGTTCATATATTATAGCTTTTACAATGGAAAAAAAATAAATATCCAAGTGTTTGACAATAATTAAGAATATTTCAACAGGCACTGCTCTTTCCATTCATAATTTTGTACAGGTGACATTTTTTTAAATATTCCTAACATTCACGGAGGAGTTTTCTTCAGACTGCAGCCATAAACACTCTAAACAGATAGGACCAAAGGCTGCATAGCTGATACCCATCAAATCCTCCTCTCTGTCCCTTTCCCTTTTTTCTTATGGTTTGTGATGGGACTTTGTGCAGCTCTGCCTTTGTAGTTGAGCAAAAGTTGGAGTGGAAGGCAATTGAAGCTACAGCTCTTCCTGAAGGCAATTCAATCAGGTCTATCAGACAGGACTGTTGAAACACCTCTTGGAAGCTGGCAGCAGCTCTTGGCTCAGTCCTCACATATTTTACAGGAATATCAGTGTAACAAATGGACTTACTGCATTTCCTGATATGACAACTCGTTCACTCGAACCCTTCAGACAGACATCTGCAAGGAGACGTGCGCTACATCAAACTGGGCATTCCACAAACCACATACAAGAAGGGCTGCAAATAGGTTGACACCTCCTACAGCCCAAGGTTGCCACAGTGGGGGAGAGGGCAAAAATTACCAGATATTAAATAATAAATATGCACAGCTAGTGCTTTACAGTCCAAACCTTTCTCTCAAGCAGATGCTGATGATTTCTTGTGCAACTCAAAGAAGTACAGCCATATGTTAACAGCTGCAGGCCTTGTGATCAGGAAGCACTTTGCTTGTCAATCTAGAGCCTACAGTTTTAACCTGCAACCTCATTTACAAAGGAAATGCAACATGTCAGATCTTATAAAAAGTATTATCAGTGTTGAACAAAATCTATCAGTTTTGTGATGCACTATTTGCAGTTATCCCTTTAAAAACACGTTTGCTACCACTCAACCTTCACTTTGGCCATTCACAGAAGCTTGGACAGAAGCAGTGTCAACAATGACCTCTTGTTTTTAAGTCAAATAAGACATCAATTAATTTTTATTGTTGATTTACTGTCGGCTTGCTGAACTGTCTCATCACTAGCACACAATCTCTTCAGGTTTTAAGCTTCTTCAAGCAAAGACTGTTTCTTTACCTTTCCAAAATAAAAGCATATTTTGGAGTTGTGCTCACAATAAACAGTAATGTTAAATTAACAAGACATTAGCAAAGGTTTTGGCTGATTCTTTTCTCTGTGCATCCATTATACAGTAAATATTTACTACAATTATTCTGGTTTTAAGTGCACTCTTAACCAGGCAGGCTGTCTTCAGGACTTGAACTCATTTCTGAAATCAAAATCTTCACTGAACACCAGAAGCCTGCATTAAAACAGCAATGACACCAAAGTTTGAATAAAAACTTGGTACACACTGGTATAAAAACATGTATAGGAACAAAGGACTTGAGACACATACAAGAACAGTGCCACAGACTAAAGCCCTTTTCTTTACAGATCCTCAGACGCATGTTAAGAAACATGCCATGACTAAGAAAAACCAACTAGACATAGAAGAAAGGATGGTATGATGGAAATCCTGCAGTTTCTGTATGTAGGACATTTGTGGCTAGGATATCACAACAGCAAAAAACCTCTTTGGGGAAGTTTAATATTAAACAACAGCATCTAAAATTCTTGGAGAAAGAAAACAAAACAACTATTGATAAACATGCTGCTGATCCAGGAACAGTTTCTACAGAGATCACTTTAAATACCGCAGGAATCAAGATACAATGAAAATAAGGAATTCTCTACCTGCTTTTTCCCTCGAAGTGGACTTCTGGTGAATGCTCTCCTAAGTCAGGCGGGATCACAAATGTCCAGCTGTGGTGAGGAATGACCACGCACCACATGCAGATCCTGAACCTGCACATTGGACCATCTATAAATGCACACAAGCAACACCTGGCCTCCCTCTTTCAAAAGCTCACACACAGAATTAAGAATATAGGATGGCAAATTGTTGAGGTTACATTTTAAGAGGTATTAAGCTGTCCTGGGATTTCAGAAAACACAAATAATACCCATCTTCAATATACCTAAAATCATATTGTAATCAGTGTAATTCAGTGCTCATGCTTGGTATGTTGTGGCCATTGTTTAGAGATAAACTGCCATATCGTTCAGGTTAGATTTCATTCAAGCTCCCAAGCTTGTATTTCTTCACTGAAAGGTGTGTCAGGTCCTGTCCCAGGTTGCCCAGGGCAGGGGGGGAGTCCCTGTGAGCCCTGGATGGGTTTCCAAGCCATGGAGATGTGATGCTGAGGGACATGGGGTAGTGGTGCCCTGGCAGTGCTGGAGCAACAGGTGGACTTGATGATCTTAAAGGTCTCTTCCCACCAAAACATTTTGATGATACTGGAGTCAGAATTATCTTTGTCCTTAACACAAGAGAAGGAAAAAAAGATGTTTTCTAGTGCCCAAAGAGGAGAGGTAAATTTTTCACCCTGTGATGGTGCTCTCCTCTGGGTCTGCCCTCCTCGGAGCCGTATTCTCTGCATAAACTTTACCAGCTCTATCAGGGACAGGCACCCAATTAAGCCTTGAGAAAGCAGTAATGAAGGAAGAGATCTTTAAGGCGTCTGTAATAAAATGTCCTCGCCATGGCTGTTTGTATACTCTGATAATGATTTGAGAACCAGGAAGGATTGTTTCTTTCCATTTTCTTGCTTTATTAAAAGCTCTCACATTTCACCTTTGAGGCAGTATTGCAAATTTTATCTTGTTAATTGACTGCTCATACGGTAGTAATTTTACACCACATTAAGTAATGTGCTAATTTGTTTTAATGCCCTCACTTAATGGCAATCAAATGCAGCATATACAGATTTTTTTAATTCACATGTTCAGCATACATGCTTGTCATCAGGTTTTAGGTAAGAAGGGCATACATACATATGAGAGAGAAACATAGCAAAGAGCGTACGTGCAGGAAAGAATGAGAAAAGCAACATGATAAACTGTCAAAGTGAGAAGAACGGTGAGACATCAGCCCAGAAAGCATCAATTCCACATTGTTACGTACATCACCGAATGCTTTTTGCTGCTTCAGCTGGGCTGAAAACCAGCAAGATAGTAGCAAGAGCCCGATTAAACACGTGACTGACTATACCAGGGATGACAGATTCAACGAATATGTTTTTTTCTATTTAGAGAAGGGAAGTGTGTTTAGTTTGTGCGTGCAAGTAGTACAGAATATGAAGTGGAGGAAAAGAAACTCAGCTGTGTCCCTGCGCTCCAGTGTGACTCCCTCTGTGGCCTCGAGTCACCTCTTGGCATTGAAGCAAAGTGTATTCCCTCCCCAATATATTTCTTCTGCTCCTGGAGGGATCTGACTTGATGCCTGGCTCCGTTATAGTTCATTAAACTCTAAGTTAAGAATAAAACAGCAGTAAAGCAGCCACGACATGAATATTCAAAGTTCCCTGTGAAACCTCAAAGACTTGGAATTTTTTTGCATGCATTTCCAAAAAACCACAAACCAATCCAACCATCAGCTCGGGCCTTCATACATAATATTCCCCTATAAACACCATAATGACAAAAGTATGTCCTTATGTCCTACTCATGTACACTAAAGCATATTAATGACTGGAAAACGAACAGCACAAGTTGAACTCCCAGCTGTTTGCATTCTTCTTGGTCGGTTTCAATATTCCCAGGGCTACCATTTGGAATCTATTCTCCATCACTCGCTACTCTCCTCCAGAAGGTTTAGTGAATTGCATAGGTCAATCTGTCTGTCTTAGAAAGAAGAGCTAACAACTTTCCATCACCTGCTCTGACTTTTATTGCTGTACCAACATATACACTTAGATTGAGGGAGCTTTGGGGAAAATACTGTAGAAGAACTGAGATAAGCTATAGATATAAAAAAGCTGAAGGAAATTTATTAATATTTTCTAGAGCTGCAGATTTAAACACAGGTATCTTACAACTATTACAAACTTTGCAAACAATAGTACTAATAGCCCTAAAATACTTCTACCATACTTGATGCATTCAGATTAGCAGAGGGAAAGGTAACTACATTATTAATACCTGCAAAGCTGCCAATAATGCTAATTTGAGATAGACGGTCTTTGAGTTACCCATCTCAATACTTGTAAAGAAAGATTGTAAACCTCCTTTGGTCACAGCTAAGTCCCATAAGAGTAAATTCCTTCAGAGGCACAAGTTAGCTCATGCTAAGACCTCAGATATTAAAGGGCTTTTCAAATGCCTTCCTGGGAATTCTTTCTGGGAGAGCAAATGGGATATTTCAGTGAAAAGTGACAGGATTGGAAACAACTTTAGAAGTAAATATAACAGATTTTTGAAAAGATGAAACACTCTTGGACAGGTGAATCCTAATTTATTACACATGATCCATGAGGTACTTTTATTAGATCTTCAGAAAGGCACAGCTCAAGCTCAGTCGTTTCATTCATCTCATCGCTGAACCCTACGCAAGCTCTGCCATCTGCTTTCTAACATCACTTGCAGCTTCTCCTGACACCTCTGCAGAACTTGTGAATAAAGCCAGGGGGAAGGGGACTCTCCAGCCTCAACTCTTTCCAAACAGGCTGCTGTAGGACTGACTGACAACCCAAGACAACTGCTGACTCGGGTAATGTATTCTTTCCACCTATATTACTCTTCTCTCCTGATACTTTCATACAGAAGGAAGAAATTTTTTGATGCGGAGGGTGGTGAGAGCCTGGCCCAGGGTGCCCCAAGAGGTGGTCACTGCCCCATCCCTGGCACCATTGCAGGGGAGGGTGTTGGGGGCTCTGAGCAACCTGCTCTAGTTGCAGATGGCCCTGCTCCCTGCAGGGTGATTGGACTAGATGACCTTGGAAGGTTGCTTCCAACCCAACCTGTTCTACAATTCTACAGCAAGGCTTCACCAAATCTTCAAACGTAATCAAAGTCCAATGGCAATCATCAGCAATTTAATCAGGAATATCTGAAATCAAATGTTTGTTTATTCAGACATTAAACCATTTGATCTTGCGCCCCAGCAAAGACATGAGAAGGTCCCTCTGGGATGGAGTTCCTCCTGAATCTCCAAAATGCTCTAACTTTCAATCCACAAACAGAATTCATTTAACCACATCGTTCCATAGAAATTGGGTGAGTCATCCTTATTTAAACTAGTGTTATTTTGTGGTTTTGGAAGAATTTTTTCAACTAATTTTATTCTAATTTATTTAGCAATAGGGGCAGCTGCTTCCTCAGATGTGTGAAAGGAAAATCACCTCCACAGTCAGAACCATTTCATTGCTTGTTTCATTTATGACTGTTTTAAACATTTCCTTTGTTGCTCAAGAAGGGTAAAAACAACCTCTGAAGCTACAGGTTCAAGAAGCAAACAGACCAAAACCACATACAGCTCAGAAGATATTAAACTATCCCACCTGCCATTGAGTTGGAGAATGCCATGGAAGATCACATCGAGCTCAGTAAGATGCAACTCCAAAAACTCCATTAGTGTAATAACAGGTTTGCCCACTGGCCTTGCTTCCCAGCTAGAGCATTAAAGATCATTTAATGCTTCCAACAAATTCAGGCTCAGGGATGCAACTGGTAAGCAGGAGAAGAATATAACCTGGTATAATAGATGGATCAATAGGCAATACAAAGGTGTAATGAGATGTTAACATGCTGAGGATGGAACCAATATGAAAAGTCATTATTAAGGTAATTGTTTTTCAAATTTTCACATTCAAAAAATGGTGTTCTGAGTTAATAGTTATTTATTGCATGCCACCACAGGGCTCCTGCTAAATGAGTTGTTGCTAGAACCTATTTCGCAAGAGGTACAAAACATTTACAAACACAAAAAAAGTTGCTCCAGCATCAGATGTAAGCTGGTAACAAGATATTTAAATAAAATGAGTATTTCCCAGAATTTTCTGGTTCCTGTGGAAGAACAGAGGCCAGCAAGAAACTGCTTCGTGTATCAATGTCGACAAAACAGGGAGAGTTTATCAAGAGGTTTATATTTTCACAGCTCACTTGCCTACAAGTAAATATTTCACAATCAAGTGTTTTCCATAGTGTAACCCAATTTGTTTTCAGAATAGCAAAGCTGGTTAAAAGAAGAATTACCCTCAGTCAAGGAAGAGTTGATCTCTTAATTATTCGCATACAAAATGCTTAGCAAAGTGGGAAGCTGATTTTTTAGAAGCTCCTAAACACCTTTACAAAAACATATCTATAGTAATGATGCATCTTCTCAGTGACATGAGTTTTTGGGCTTAACTCTTCCCTCTGGGGAATTTACACTAAGAAAATGGTAAGAAAAGCATCCTGGCATCTCCAGTATGGCCAAGGATTTGTCTGAGTCAGAACCATCGTCTTTGAACCAGATAATTACTTCAGGAAGATTTACCCCCACCCCCATTTGTTCAAGTGAATGAACAATGTTGAAATATGGAGGTTTGAGATTAATTATTTTTCTCAGGAGCCCCATCAGGATTCAGTGGGAGGTCCGGTGCAGGGATTTATATTAACTGCTTTGAAGCTTTGTGAGCTGAATTTGCTATTTAAGGTTATCAAATTGTGTGATATCGGCAACCTGCCATTGGTTTTAAACAAAGGAGCACATGAAAATTTGGCATAAAACTAGGGAACAATGCACAACTGAGAAGTGCTTCCCGGGGTTTCTCTTCTCTGGAGGCAGAGGGAAATGAAATGCTCCCTCTCTGCCATTCACATGGTCACTACCTGCATTGAGGGTTTTTCCAAGTGTTTTTCATTATACTTCATTGCCCTTCTCACGAAAATTATCACCTGAAACACCTCGTGATTTTCAAACTGTAACAAGATGCACCAAGTAGCTTTGCCTTAGAGCCAAAACTTGATTCCCATTCCTTCCAGGTACAGTTCTGTGACACCAGCTTTGAATCCTGCTTCTGATCCACTTCTTCCACAAGCCTTTCTGAAAACTGCTTTCTATCTCAAAAAGAATTACTCTAAATAGCAAAAGCAGCAGCTAACGGTATTCAGGGAAATTAATTCACTATTGCGATTGCAATTTCCTCAACCTGACTGGAATATACTCTCCATTTAATGATCCATGGCAATCCATCACCTGGCTCCTAAAAGTATCATCTCTGCACTTTAATATGTTGCTCCATCTTTCCATTCTTCTAACAGAAGGATGAAAATGATCAATTAAAAAAATTTAAAAAAATAATCAATCTATAGCCAATAAGCAAGTCTCCTGCTAGTAAATATCAGCTAAAGCACAGGATGCTCCTCGATCCACAAAAGAGTCACATCAGATGCATTTTGAATGAATGCCAATAGAATTAGATGGAATTATGTAGGAAGACTAATTTAGAGAATTATAGACTGGTTTGGGTTGGAAGCAACACTGAAAGCTCATCGAGTCCAACCCCTCTGTAGAGAGCAGGAACATCCTCAACTAGAGCAGGTTGCTCAGAGCCCCAGCCAACCTCATCTGTAATGGTGCCAGGGATAGGACAGCGACCACCTCGATGGGCAATCTGGGTCAGGCTGTTGCCACCCACAGTATGAACAATTTCTTCCTTCTCTCCAGTCTAAGTCTCCCTCTTTTAGTTTCAAACCATCCCCCCTTGTCCTGTCCCAACAGGCCCTGCTACACAAATCATCCCTATCTTTCGTACAGGCCTCCTTTAAGCATAAAAGTATTATATAGTGTATTTTAGCTAACATTTACCCAATATGTTAGCATAAAGCGGATGCTTACAAAGTTTTGTAGTTTAACACCAGGCATTGGGTATCCTCTGTAAAACAGAAGTATCATCTTTGTCATTAAATTCTGCCAGGCACTGACATTTACCATGGGAGATGGACACTTCTGCATTTCTGAGGCCTAATGGTTTCTCAGAGGCCTTTTCTATCCTATATTAAAAAGGCAAGAGCTAGAAATCCAGGTTTTTAACAGGTCTGAAGCTACTGAGTGACTTTGTACTTCCTCAAAACATTGTCAAACACATTCACAGTGGCCAAAGTTTTGGAAAAGGATGAGTGGACAAACACAATATTTCATATACCTCTGTAGAAAGTCTGTTAACAGCAGTTCGATTTTTATTTGAAGGAATATAAACAGAAAGCATCGCTTTTTTTAGTGAATACAGCTTTTCCTATCTATGACATTCCCACTGGTGAGATGTAATTTTTCACCCTTGTGCTGCTAATAATTAATAAGAATTCTCAAGAAATTTGATATACATTCCCTCAGGCACTTCTCTAAGTAGAAATTCTCATCTACCAACAGAATTGTGTGGAAACCCACAACAATAATACTTAAACATTTCTATTTCAACAGTAATAGAACTGAAGAGCATTTTATTCAGCTTTCTGAACCATTCTTTCATTATTTTCCTCCTCTCTCTCTACCCTCAGCTTTAGAAACACCAGAAATGCCTTAGCCAAATACATCTCACTCCGGGAAATAAGATGATGCGTCTCCCATTTTTTGCCTGTCCACCTCTGAATGCAAAGGAAAAAAATTTTATTGCTTTCAAAAATATATTCCTGTGATGTAAAACTTCTTGCTGACCTTCTCCTCTGCTCTGATCTCACCCTCACCCACCCCTTCTTCTCAAGGTGCTCCATTCACTCTTTTTGGTGTCCCCCATCCCCCTCCAGTTGGGAAGGTCATGCTTTTGCTTTCTCCACCTCCTTTGTCAGTAATTCAACTCTCTCTTCCCTTCTCAGCCCCAAAGGCAATTTATCTCCTTAAATCACACCTTACAGGCGTGTTTTGCCTCTGTTGTTTAAAAGTCACTTCCTTCTGCATCATTTTGTAATGTTCTAGATGAATGCCGCTCTACAATATAAATTATCTTGTGTTTCATTTGCTGGAGCTCCAAAATAACTGAAGAGTTCCAAGTAATCACACAAATGTGTATCATTAAACACTTCCCTTTATAAAATAAAATCATTTAATCAGAATATTCTCTCCCTTAGAACTGCAGCATTGGATGCACGACTGTAACAGAGACAGAATGCAAAATTCAAGTATTTCAATCAATACAGCAATGTAAACACTAAAGCTCCAGGCGATAGCAACAGCCGACCACATTCTATCTATTATTCCGAAGCTGAATGCTTCCCCCCCTTTTATGTAACTTTCCCTGAAGCTTGATGTCTCTCAATTACATGCTGCAGAGCCTTCTCCAAAGTAGTCATAAAGTTGTATGTGCATTATCTAGAATTTAAGTACATGAAGGGTGAAAAAAAAATAAAGCATTTGATTATTATCCCTTGAAAATTCTCTTTAGAAACACCAAGTTAAGCAAGAAGAATGGATTCTAAGTGCCAATATTCCATCACGCACTACATGCTAGTTTATTCAAAACACTGCTTTTATAAGTATATACATTATATTAGACACGTTAGACATATTAGATACCAGGTATTCAAATGTTTCTGAAGTCACTTTTGCTTTCACACAATGATTTATTAAATCAACAATTGATAGAGGAAAATGAAAAGGGATTTTATGGTTCATTGTATCCAGACTTTTTTCCTAACTGCTTATAGACATTTTTGAGCAAATTATAAATAACCTGCCTTCTATTCCTCAGCTATTTGCGTGTTAAGAGTATAAATCCCAATACTAGTCCCCAAATACACACCTACATTTTACACTGTTGAATTTCAACCTCTCTCTCTCCGTTTAGCCTTTGATTTGACAATGGGCTCAGCCTCATCTGCCACCAAATTCCACAAGTACTGCTTCTTGGGCAAGGTCATCACTGCAAATACTAAAAGCAGCTCCAGAACCACTCTTGAAGGCACCAGACCAGTATCATCACTCTAGATGACACTCAAAAGAAGTTGTGACCCTCTCTTTTGTTACTAAACTCAAGTACTTTGACTAATCGAACGGATCTACAATTTTAAAAAAGCACAATACATTCACTATGAAGAATCTTAGGGGTTTTTTTAATAATAGGATAATTCTTTAAAAGAGTAGCCAAAAAACCCCCGACCAAACCCATCAGCCTACATTATCCTTTCGTATTAAATATTTATTCTAAAATATTGTACTTAATCCTTCCAAATGCCCTATTTATTTTACATAACATTAAAAAAACCCCCATGAAGTAGGCTTTGAGTTGGCTGGAAATTTGACTTGCACTAACAGGCTGTATTTCAAGACTCCGGTGATAACCTTCCCAAATTAGAAGGGAAAAGGTCTACTCAGATTAGCAACTACAGTTTTGCTGTGCTGAGACAGATAATTCGGCACTTTTATGCATTTCATTTTAATTGTCGCAAAATTAGTTGCCAAAATCTACAAGTTGCTTTCAAAGGAAATATTAAATCAAAAACTGGAAAAAAAAATACACATTTGAATACATTTTTTTAACAACCACTAACCACTTCGTGTGAAACTTTAGCCTGTGGTATCCTTAAAATGCAACAAAACCATGACTACATAGAAACTAATCTACTTCAAGCCTCGATTTCCAATTTATGACCTTGCTGGAAGGGTTTTCTGTACATTACTTACTGTGTCTTTCCCTTCATCTGTCCCTAAAAGGCACATCAGCAATTGATTGACCCTGCCCTTGTAGCACAACCAGGGCCACCAGCCCAGGGCTATTGCTTTTCTAGCACCTATCTCACTGAGGATGGGAGGAGGGAAAAGTTCAAGAAGAATGCGTTGAACTACATGACCCTTGAGGTACCTTCCAACCTGGTATTCTAGGATTCTGCGAAAGTGTGACACTGCTATAGAAAAGCAGCATCTGACTGCAACGAAGACCCAGCAAGAGGAGCATGGTCTATAGAATACACTGAGAAGCCCTAGAGAGGCTATCAGGAAGCCAAATGAGGAAGATTTTGTGGATAGACCCTTCCAAGGTGAGAGAGACTTAAAAATGTTATTCTAACACTTGTTCATTCAAAATTTTTTCAAAGTATTGAAAGAGGATATTGTCACAACTCTTTTCTCCTCCAGGGCAGGAATTCTGAGCAACCTGCATGAGTTGAAGACATCCCTGTTCCCTGAAAGGGGTTTGGACTGGAAAACCTTTAAATGTCCCTACCCTGAAGAATCCCATCCCTTTTTCATGTTGTACAAACCAAAGATGTCTAGATTCTCTGCACCCAGCAGACACGCCCAAGGATCAGTTGCAACCAAAAGCAACAATGCCGTATCTCACATTGCACAGCTCACAGCAGTGAATTTCCACTTCATTTATTTCAGACAGCAGAGCTGAACACGCTGGTGGATTGTCGTGCTGTGCTCCTGTTAACATCAATATCATTTAGCTCCTACAAGACCACGCTTTAGTTTTTACATACATTATAATGATACTCTATTAAAGATACAACAGTAAGATTAAATGTTGCCTCACAAGAAAGGAACACAGGGACTTCTACAACAAAATCTAAAGTAAATCTTTAATATTATTCTACATTCCACCAATTATTTTCCCATTAATAAGCTCCTCAGACAGGAATGATGAGGGGCTTTTTCCATGCTGAGGTAACAAGA
>WEIS01036220.1:638-18276 GCA_013389965.1 Todus mexicanus
TCCTCTCTTTTATATATATACATAACAACTTCCTTAAATGAATATACAATCTTAATTTCTGTTACTTTAACTCAACAGTTTTCGAAAGTTTGAAAAATATATTAACTATCAAGACCACAAAATCGTCTTTAATTTCTTGCAATACTGCAACAAAAAAGTCAGAAGAATTCTCAAGCGATTTTGCTCTTTCTTTAGAGGAAAATCACAAGTGTATTACTAAAAGCCTGTATAGCGGCAGGGTTTGGTTAAAAGTGAAATTAAGTTTACGGACAACAAAAGTGGAAATTTCAAAGCAGAAAGTACACAACAGGGAGCATTTTAGCATGGAAGAAGAGCTAGAAGCAGCACGGTAAGCGTATTCTGCAATGTTTTTCTGTTGCCTGAAGACAGGAAATCCATTAATCAGGATTATATATTCCACAGTGAGCAGCAGACAGTATTCACCACTTAAGGAGACTATGCTCTTCACGCTCAGCACAGAAGGAAATGGTACAGTATCATCTCATGCAGCAAATGGGAGAGTAAGAGGAAAATCACATCTGAAAAGAGATAGTGGTGCCTGAGTGAGTGCTCTCTGTCTCTTTCAAGTGCACACTAAGACTGCAAGCCTACTTGCACACAGGCACAGATCTGAGCAGGACAGGCACTCAGCCTGTGAGCTCTCAAATGTCTTGGCTGTCACTTGGCCATGAGTGTGATCAGCATCTCTCCAGCCTGACTCTCACCCCTTGAGGACAGATCTCATGCCCTGTCTGAGCTACTGACACTTGCTGTGTGATGGGAAATAAGTGGTTCTTGCCATATGTAGATCAGCAGGGAGACTGAGATGGAAATGAGACAAGGATGGCTTGGGTGACTTCTAAAAAACTCGGGAGGCTACCTGGATAAGCAAAATCTCCCTGAGCACTCATTCAGATGGGTCAGGAGACCGGTGAAGAGGTGAGAAAGCTGCCTGCAGGCAAGCTGTCCGACTGACAGCATAACATTTAGATTTGGACAAATACCTCTGCTTTATCTTTAGGCATGCAATCAGCCTAGTGCAACCCTACAACTGATACTTAACCCCACCCTAACTACGCAGCCAGCTCCTCCAAGCCCCATGTTGCAACCTGTTTTTCTCTCTTCCTGCCGATGTCTGAATCAGTGGAAACAAAAGGGCACATTGTCTGAACGAGTGAGTGGTTTCATCACAACTTCCAGAAAAGCTGAGCACAAAAAAAGAAAACAGGCAAATACGTTATCCTGTCTCAATTTCAGTCCCCTGCAGAAATGTGATGATTTTTTTTTTTTAACATAAACAGGTCTGAGGGCAGCTGCTATTGCTTGTGGGCTGCTGAATGTTCATAATTTTGATGTTTAGTATAAAATAGCATTGTAAGTTAAAACACATGCCATGCAATAAAACATTGCTAAATAGGGCAGAACTCCACAAGAAATAGCAGGTAAGAAATTATCTTAGTTATCAAAAGAGAAAAAAACCCAACCAACCCACCATAAGGACAACTTACACAGGTACCTAACACTTGAAAAAAATCTGCTTCTGCTAAGAAAAACATCCAGATAAAGATGATGTTGCGAAAGCCTTAAGATTACAGCACATATTTTGGATAAGACATCAAAATAGTTGTAGTTCAAGCAATTCATGTTTTCCTATGATTTTATGAGGGTAGATGGAATGATCCAAAATACTTACAAGTAAATCAAGAGTTTTACATCCAAGTCCAAGTATTCTTCCTTCCTACAGGAGACGATGTCTACATGTAAATGGCTACAACAAAAAATGCAAATGTCTACACAGGGCAGAACTTGGTCTTTTCACACTGTGCACTTTTAACTTGGTTGTTGTTCCTTTCTGTTAACAAAGGACTCTCAAACATCCGTTGCACCCAAACCCAGAAACCTTCCTGTGAAATGCCAATTGTGTTTGTCTAACTCTCCAAGTAGCGCAATAGTAACACTCCTCCTACATGCAGCAAATACGAAGAGAGAGACACTGTGCAAATACCGCTTCTAAGACTTTCTGTATTTCAAAATCGACAACAACAAAAAATGAGATAAGTTTAAGAGCAAAATATATGTAACCCCTTTATAGTCTTGACAGTATTTGTTGGATACATGGAGTCAATTATATGGCAACATCTGTCATAAGCAGGAGGCTCTCTTGTGATTTTCACACTTTAAAAGTCTGCAGTTTATGGAAAAAAAGGAAAAAATAAGTGAAGGACAGTGGCCATTTGAAATTCTTAATGTTTCTCAGAGACTGTTATGCTATCTGTATGCCCTGAAAAGAAAATTGGAAAGAGGAGGAAGGGTAGAAATAAACATTTTCATAATATCATGATTGATGGAGGACCAAGCATTCAAAACCAGAAACCTCTTAGGAACAACTCAACTGGAATCTTGATAATTCCAGACTTCTGCAAGTGGAGCAGGTCAAATGTGGAATGTAGTCTGACAATAAATTACTGAGATTGACCTTAAAAGGCTCATCTCCAGAAAGTTGGAGGCATTTCACATTTTCTGTTATGCCGAAAAGACAAATTCAGATATCCTAAAGGGGCAAGCTCTGGTCTTCATATGAATTTAAGCTCAAATCATTGAAGCTGATGAATGATTTTACACTGTCAGAAAAATGTAATTGAATTGGTTTTATATAAGATAATTTTACCTCAAAATTACTCCCTCCAGCTATGTCACTTTGCTCAATGCCATCTCTGTCACTTTGGAAACTTCATTGTTATGAGCAAATATCTCTGGCTGATTGCTGATAATTGGCATATTGCATACACAAATCTATCCGAGGCATTTAATAACACATCCAAATGTGTCCTGAAAGCTAAAATGAGCACGTTACCAGAAAAGATAGTATTTTGTCCATTTTGCCTCTACAGAAGTATAGAGAGTTTGCAGTTTTACTCTGCACTTTCATAATTACCACTGTCTTGTTACCAGAGTGGGAACACAGAGCACAACTACTGTCAGAAACTGCATTTTTACCCAGATCCATCCACCACTCCCACAGGGCTATTTTATGCTCTCTAGCACCCAAGAAAAAAGGCAGACATCCCTTTGTTCTCTGGATCTGCGAGAGGAGAGCCCGAAGCCAAAGACAAACTCTGCTGGTCTTCCTGCAGAGCTATTCCAAAATAATTTTCATTCTAATCATGCCTGGTATTTGTTAATTTTTAATTAGTTTTGCAGCCTATACCTGTCACGGTTTGGGGTCAGGGCAAACCCCCAAACCTGCAACAGAACACTCTCTCCCCCCCTCCCCACCCAAAAATGGAAGAAAGGCAATAAAGGAGAGAGTCTTATCGATTAGGAAAGGAAACTAGAACAGCTTTACTAAAAAATGAAATAATAACAACAATAATAATAAAAAGTAAATATATATACAAAAGTACAAAGCCAGTATCGAACCCAACCCCCCCGATGGTAAANGTCTAACATCAAACAAACACAAGTTCCCTTCCCCTTCTATTGCCCTTTAAGCCACTGCACAAAAGATCCTACCTTAGCATATTTAACCTATGGGCCTCAACAACTGCAGACAAGCACAAGACAGAGATAAAGCTGCTAAATATGGCTAGATTGAGAAAAGGTCTCCAGGTCTATGGACCTATCTTTATGCTGCTTTGCTTTCTATGGGCAAATCAGGAATGCAGTTGCCTGCCACACATGGGTACCTGTGGTTTTGCACCCAGAGCTTCAAGCAGCTGGAAGCAAGTACCCTTAAAGACATGCCCACAGGTCTGAAGAGGGTATCAATCCAAAAGAGGATGTGAACTCAAGGTTGGGAAGCCAAGTGATTGCGCCATAGGCCAGGGCAGCATACTAAAGTGCCCATAAGCTGCAGCCAGCCAGAAGCACTATGCCTGACTCTGTGTGTCTCCTGCACAGCACATTCAGCTCATCTGGGAACACAGATGCTACCTGATCAAGCTGCACTTGGGTAAGAGCTGCCGGTCTGGAGCTTCAGAAACCATCAGACAAATGAATGGGGCAGGCTAAAGCCCTTTTACCTACCTACTTTGCTTTTTTCATACATAGCATAAATTCAAAGAACCCCCGAGTAACTTCTGTTTAAATAATTCAGACTATTGCTTAATTCAGGGCGGAAGGAGAACAGGTAGTAATCCAAATAGGAGACTATCTTAATTTTACCATGGTCTTTCAGAAGCAGAACTCTCCTTAAACACGAAAGAATAAATGGATTATTTCCTTGCTCATAAACCCAAGACAATTTTCTACTCACTTCTGTTAGTTTTCTATTGACTTCCACACCCAAAGAAAAGTGTTCCTCTAGTGCAGTGCATTTATGTTGGATTTGCCACACAAAGCAGTACCAGAATAGGGGTTTCTGTCGTGATTAGAGCAGTCACTGCTGAAAAGCCATAGTAGTGGAGTGATGTGGGATGTTTTGCTCCTTTTGAAGAAGAATTCTGGGTTTTGGGCAGGATGAAGTACTCCACTTACGTGATTCACCTACTGGTGTATTGTATAGCAATAAAATTAAGGCTTAGACATTGATCCTTTTGTCTTACTCACTCACTTTGCCAGATCACACTCATACACTTCCAGGGAGAGAAAACTTCTCCTACAGCTACTATCTGGGGGGCAAAACAAAACTATCCCCCCAAAAACCCACAAAAAACCCCAAACCAACCTGACAAAAACAACCAACAAAAAACAAGCAACCCAAAAAACCCCAAACTAAAGACCACAAAGTTTTTAAGGCCTGTTTTTCTTAATCCATTTTAGTTTCCTTGAAAGAGGTTGTGATATTGAATGATTCATCTTGTTGAATAGTAAAGAATGGCAGGAAGAGATTATTTTGGGGGGGGAACTCTCACATTTCAAAAGGCTGAAGTGAAGGATTTCTCTTCCTTCAGCCTTTCAGCACGCACCTGTAAATGGGGAGTGTGCCCGCCCCGCCCAGGTCCTGTGCCTGTTCAGGACTCCCTGGGGGTTTCCTAATGAGACCATCTAGTACTTGTTCATGAGATGAAGCAGCTTTATATTTTTAAGAAGACTTGTCTTGAAAAGCTTTTGATATTTGCTTGTTAAGTAACACATTCATGTAATGTTATCCCCGCTGAAACTGATGTGGGTAGAATCAGGCAGACAGCACATGTTACATTACATTACGAGGCTTAACATTTCCCTAATTGCATTGGCCTACTTCTGTGAATCACAGATTATTCTCCTACTCATAAAGCACATCTGATTCCTTTATGTAGTCGTTCATGCAATGTAATAAAACTGCAAGGGTCCACAAGGGGTCGAAACCTCGTGATTTAGCTATCCAGGAGGTCATAAAGCTCTCTTATGTTCTGCGACTTGTACACAGATCTTTATTTGTCAACTCTTACTTCCCTTTTATAGAATGATAACAAAACATCAATTGAAATAAGAAAAGCAGCTGACTGGCCCTGACATGGCTGTGTGGGTTTTTTCAGTTCCATGAGGGAATTTCTGCAGGATGTAATGAGAAAGAGCATCGCTAGTGACATCACAAACAGGTACAGGTCAGCCATCAGCTGACATACCAAAGACTTCCACTCTATCTCTGTACTTAAATGCATCTTCTGATTAGATTGATCCTTTGGTTATTCATCAAGAATTTGTGATTAAATATCATGTGTGCCTGTAAATCCCTATGAACTGCGAAGAGTGTGATTGTGCCTTTACTAAACCCAAGAAGCTATTAGGAAAAATGCATGCTATAGCATAACTTGGTTTTTCACTGCCTTGGACAGTTTCTCATAAATAGGAGTGCTCAGATAAAGTCAATAGTCTCCCAGGCAACTCTGGACTGAGTGTTACTTACGTGAAATGCAGAAGCAAATGTACCAGAAAAAGTAAGTCCAAACACTTCAACTAAATGAGCTGTCATAGTCTTGCCCAAATTCTCAGGTGCAAAACCAGCACCTGAGACAAGATCCCACTGAAGTTAGCACAAGTACTTAAGTCAGCTTCACTGGTGTTTGGATCAAGGTTTTTCATATATAACCACCTGCAGCCGTGAACTTTCCTGCTTAATATGAATAAAGCCAAGAAGCCATTTCTGAACACAAAGGACTTGCCTGTCTGCTTTTTACTGCTTTTGCTCACCATATAGCAGTTTGAAGATGAATCTTTCAGCTGATGCTTTTCACTCTTCTTTGCACAAAAGCTCCCTGCTGTCAGGAGCAGAAGCAAAAAAAAGTTATCAGTTAAACTGGAAACCCTGGAATTGCAGGCTTCTCTGTAGTTGATTGCTTCTCTAAGCTGCTCTGCTTCAAAAGCAAATCTCATTATTGCTTGTTTCATGATCTCATTGATCATTAAACATTGCCTTTTACTAGAGCCACAGTAACACTGGAAGGACATTGAATTATGAATGGATATTATCTTTCAACTTTCTTTCACGATCCTTCCATGTACTAAAAAAAATTATAAATTGTAAACAAAGCAATATGCATGAGCACAGCACGCTGCTAATGTTGGAATGTGCTTATATTCACACAGATAGCGTTCTGAAAGTATACTCAAAAAAGTTGTTATACTGCATATTAGAAAAAAGCAACAAGAATGTTAATTCACATCAAAATTCTTATGTGTTAACTTTTCAAAAAATAAATACCTGATATTTTCATTACCTCCCCAGCATTTCGTCATGCAAAACTGTTCATATATTTACGTTGCATTTGCCAAGCATTAGGCCTGTCTGGTGCTATATTTGGCTGACTTTACAGCTTGCTAAAAGAGAAGGCAAATCACTGAACGCTATTCCCTATAAACATAAAAGGTCTAGTGTCTTTGCTGCATTTGCAGTTTTCTAAATACAGGCCTAATATCCCTCTCTATGGGGCTTAAAAATGATGAAAGATATCATTATTCACTTCCTATATCTTATAGCTCATCCATATGTTCATTTGCTCAAGTCTGTATTAGCATCATCATACTGTAATTAAAAAAAAAAAAAAAAAAGAGAAAGGGCAAGGAAATTGCTAAGGAAGTGAACACAACATCTATGTCTAAATAAATAGCTTGAATGGATTTATTCTTTATTCTCCTGGACACACAAGTAGATGCATTAACTGCAGGTTACCAATCTTGATAAGATGGTCATGTCTTGTGCAGTGTCAAAGTAGGCTCACCGTAACAGCCTGGTTGGGATTTCCCTGCCAGCAGGGAAGAGGCTGCATCGTGGTCATGTATTTACTCCCAATTCAGCTAAGGGGGCTCTTACTGTTCCCAAAGAGAGCCATCACCAAATGCTTCTGCTGCAGAGGTTTCCACTGACACACACAGTAATCAAGCTACCTCACCACAGAGACTTACAACAAAACATGGGCAAAAAGCATGAGATGCTGTGTCTTCTTTCAAATCTGCTTAACTATTAACTCTGGGGTGCAAGGTAGAGCAGCAGCTGGGAAAGAAGGGGTGGGGAAGGGCTGGCCGTGAGGCAATAACCAGAGTGATCCCACAATGCTTAGGCAATCATGGAGCAAGAGATGTGCCCTGTAGGGTACTGATCCTGTAATAGCCTGTGAATGCTCTGAAAGGGACATATGCCAAACTAAATCTTGGATTTAATTTTAATCCTTGTGACTTCCTCTGCATTTATCTAGGGCTTTCAATTTGGGAGGAGAGCCCCTACGCTGACCAAGAAAGAAAACGTGTCATTTAGTTTATGCCTTTGTGTCCCTGTATAAAACACACAGAAAATATTCTTTGATTGAGTTGGTGACTCCATGTAACTCCCAGACACATACCTGCAAAGGTGCTCATGGGGCTTGGCTGACCACAAGAAAACTACATGTTGCTCCATGACAGAAGAGTCAGTTGTCAAAATGCAAATCGCTGAGTTGCAGGGCATTTCACTGGAGATCATCCCATGGAAATTCCTCTGCCACAGTCCAAGGGGAAGGTGTAAGACCTGAACAGATGTCTCTTGATCCAGGTTTCATACACACTTTGTTTAATACATCATGATCTTGACCAGTTTGTTCTTCCAGCCCTGAAACTTTCAGAAGTTGGGCAGAAGTCAAAGATACTTCAGGTGAAGAGCCCCACACAACAAACAGATAAACTCTCAGTTTGACTGAATTCAAATCAAATTGTATGGAGTAATTGTATGCATCATATTCAGCAAATTTTTCATGCTGTCAACAGCTGTTGCAGGCCGAAAGGGAAACAGAAATGGAGAGCTTAATCTTTAAGAAATCTTCATCAGACGGAGCTAAGGTTAAATCAGTTCAGCACATTACTAACTTCATTATTCTAAACTCGCAGACACAAATCACTTCCCATTTTAGGAAGCGCAGGAATTGATTTGATTGCTCATACATGCATTGAGCAGAATCTGGCAAAAAGAAAGAATTACTTTTTCTTCAGGAGAAGAAACCTACATTCTGATCTTGTAAAGTGCTGTACACACCTGAGTAATAGGTGCTTCTCAACATAACCTCTGTAAATACCACTCATTGCATACCTATGGTCCCTACCAGACCCTATGATGCGCAGCATGGTGCTGAGGGGTGGGAATGATGCCTGCCCACGATGCATGGCCTGAGCACAGCTTCCACTGGACTGGGACTGAGTTACTCATTCAAAATACAAAGTTAAGTTTGGTCTAAGTACAGTTGAAACCCTTTTTTCCCCTGATCCACATTAAAGGTTTTCTACAGACAAAGGGAAAAAGGGTTTTTTACTACCTTGACAGTCACTTGAGGTATAATTTTAGTGCAAAGAAGTGATTGTGCTTTACACCAGCTCAACAACAGGAACTCTTGGAGTAAAGGTACAGTTTTAACTCATTAATGACCTCGCATCGAAAAATAAAAGCTAGATAACCACAGTTCTTACTAATACTTGACCATGTATTATCACTGGTGACCTTGCCAAGGTAGCAGTAAACCTCAATTTGCTGAATACAATTCCTGGAGAATGCCTTCTGTTTCCCTGTGAGAAGACTGAGAACTAGATCCCACAACGTATCGTTGTGTTCCACACTTTGCTCCAACTTGAAATAAATGTAACTTCTTAGTGGCTCAAAATCTTGCAATTATTTGTACCATAAGTTTGTTTCGTATTCCATTTGCTTGTATCCAAGAGCAAAGTTTTCGAGAACCATAAATATCGCTTCAGTTTTCTGCTAATGAAATAAGGAAAAAAAAAAATCTCAGTTGCTTCTCTGCAACTGAAGGAACTGTCAGACCCCATAGAGACTGCTTTATGCACACTTAACAAAAACTTGTGAAATATAATTTTAGTTAAACCAATTTAAACTTTCCCTTTTTGAGATGTACTCAAAACCACTACCCCTGCACTGACACACTGGAGAACAGGAATGTTAAAGCGTAAATCTGCAGCCAAGGCAAGTCCAAAAGCAAGGAAGTGCCACCACTAAGGTAAGCCTTGGCAATTTGGCTCAAAACTCAGATTACATCAGTCCTGATTAGAATATACTTTAAGGGGTTTTAATAAACTTTCTTAGCTGTAAAGGCTGCTAGTGGTTGAAAACTCAGCTGTTGACACCAGGGAAAAATATGTACTGCAAGGAAATGTGTTGTGGCAAATGATTAACAGTGCAAGCTACAGGGATCTGGCACCCCAGGAAGAGCGTGTTGTTACTGCTGCTCCCTGCACCTGCAAAGAATGCCCACAACCATTTAGTTATGCAAAGTAAATGAAGTCTCAAAGCAGACGTGTGGTACACGTAAGACCAGAAAGCTTCAGCACCAGAAAGCTTTGCTCCAATGCTGCTGTGCTCTGGTCCCACATGAAGTGGAAAGCAAAGCACAGTAACACTGAATGGACTTTGTTAAGGTGAAAGTACAAATGAACCAGAAAAAGAAAAAACAAACAAAAAAGCACAACATCCATGATAAGAAGCAGTAACATCAGTGCTCTAACTACTCATGCTATACTTATGGACAGACTTTTCCTAAATCTTCTTTCCCCTTCTTCACTGCTAATGGCAAATAAAATCCTAAATAACTTTATTCTTTATGACAAAGGCTTAGAAGTTATAGCTTGGGTTTTTGGTTGTTTTTATCCCTGACTTCTGTGTTTTAGTGAAATCACATCTATTTAAGGCATTCTTCTATAATTAGATCAGATACTGCAGAGCTTCACATCAGTTAAAAAAAAAAATCTAAGAGATTTCTTGGCTTGCTCCACAATTTTTTACATTTTAATAAAATATCTGACTCAGCTCCCCAGTGTCTGTTTTTAAATTATTATTCTCTTTGTTTCAATGGCACTTCTAAGTATTTCTTGCCCTTGAACACAGGCTGAAAGACTCCAGTACCTGATTTGCCGTACTAGTCCAAAAAGTTGCAAAGTTTACTTGTTATCTGAGAGAATGATGCATTTGCTTTGTGTGTGTGTGTGTGTCTGTGTGTCTGTGTATGAGGGGGAGGATGAGAGTCACGATGGCATACTTGTCATGGGGAGTGGTTTGCATATTAATAAACAGTATATATGAGTCTTTTCCACCGAGGCCAGCACTCAGAGGGACTCCTGAGCACCGAGGAAGGGACCGTATATCGCTGCACCAGAGTGAGTTCCGTTTCGGCTTTGCTTACTGCTGCAGCCTGGCTTCTCTCATTCCTCTTTCTTCTTCTAATCCTATTCTGCCCTCCCCAGGGCTACAGTTATACCAGCTGCACGGGGGTTGGTTTCATGAAATTGTGCTAAATATGCTCAGAAGTACTGAGAGTATTTCATTCTGGGAGTTTTGCTAGGTTTGTTCACCATGAGCCTCTGACTCTGGCATAGTGAGGGATAACCGTGAGCTCTACGCAGTGGCTGCAAGTGTAACTCAACAACCCCATCTGTATACCTTCTGTGTTACTTACAGGCATCTTGAAACTGCTTGTTGTATTTAAGACATCCGCACCATCATGTACACCGCTAGAATCAGACTTCAGACATTATGAGCTGCTTTTCTAGAGACAAAAAGGTGGATTTCTAGCCTGGTGTTACAGCAAGCCGCCGTTTCTCACTAGTGCCTGATGACGCTATCAGTACTGAGCTGCTCTGATAATCAGGGTACGTGTCAGAGAGACACTTCCCAAAGGAAGGACAACCTCATCAGCATAACAGCAAAAAGTTAGTGGGGAGAAGCTCCTGGCATTCTGCAAGGAGTTTTCAGTAAGGGAAAAACATTTCAAAGCAATATTCTATTAGATGTAAAGGCTGACTTATATGCATTCACTTACATAACCAAGGCAAATCTAGGCTTATGTCAGAGGAATTAGATGAATATTAAGCAGCACCAATCAATTCCTCCAGGTCACTTTTGTGCACTGTCCTGTCGATTTTCCAAATTCCCTTCTTCTAGTTCACCAGTGGATTAACATACACTCGTCCTAATTCCCACCATTATTTCATAGAGGAAAACCTCCTGTATCTGCTTCCACTCACTCCATTTTTCTCCTATCAAAACTCATAGGATTTTTTGCTGTTTATTTTTGTCTTTTACTTCAAAATGATACTACGAATAGCTGTTAAGGATTTTTTTTTTCCCTTTAAATTCTAATTGCTGTCATTTGGCTATGTGCATAATCCCCTTGTAAACATTTCCTCTGTTCAAAGCCATCCTTTATTCACTGCCATTTCAAGCTAGCCAAGCAAACAAATCATAGCTATAAAGTATTTTCTTCTGGACTCCTATGCTCCTTAGAACTGTTTGTAAACACTGGTACTTTCGTACTCAGAAGTTGCAACTTTTGTAAGGCAAAAAAAGAGAAAAAATTAGACACAGAGGTCTTTTATAAGTTTACTTCTGTTTATTCTTTTGTTTTCTTTAATCCAAAATGGAATCCACCTCTCCCTAAAAATGCGTACATAGTGTGAATTACTCCCTGCCACGGATGCACGCACACCCAGACACACTCTCAAATCTATTTGGATAGAAATAAGTCTGAATATCACCAAATTTTAAAGCAAAAATATAGACAAAGTAATTCTTAGCGTTCTGGGTTTGCGCACATGCAAGCAAGTTACCTAATCGTCTTCAGCGCAGCACACTCCTGTGCCACTCTGCTCCTCTAAGGTTTGCTCTCTCTGGTTGCTGTCTGCCATATGCAGCCTTCTTCTAAGCACATAGAAAGCACAATTAATTGCAGACTGTGCTCACTCCCAAAATATCCTTGATCAAAATCTCACTGGCAAGCAGTTACACTGCCTGGAAGCCACTGACAAATTGCTGGTGTTGAATTAGACCCCGTGCAACTAAAAGATTTACCACATATGCTGCAAATCTCAGTCAGGTGAATTTTACAACCTTTTTGCCAGTTAGTTCCAGGGGGTGATGTGGGGAATAAAAACAATCTGCTAAATCCCACATGTACAGTTTAAAATGCTATCTTTTTGAGAACCTCACTTACCTGGAGTCAATCTGCTAAAACTCCCATAAAATAAGTTACGACAATTAATTGAAAAAAAAATTAAATGCTTAATTTTGCACCTCTGTAGAAGTAACTATAAACATCGCTGGAATGAGTCTGTAAATTATGAACATTAAAATCATGAGATCAGCGGTTAAACATTCAGTGACACCAGATAGAGACATCTATGTCTATAAATCTAAATCTATGATTTGGATAGCAGATGGCAAAGGAAGGAAGAAAATGAAGAAAGTTGTACAGAAAGGATGATTTGAACTGTCTCAGTCTTTCCTTAGTTGATGTTTGTCAACAGGAAAGAACAGATGTGGAACACCAGTCTCTGTAACTGTATGCCTCAGGTGAAAAAGGATTCTTTCTTTTTTGTGCCAGGGTAATCTGCGACAGAACAGGGAACCCATAGCACTGGGCATTGCCCCAGAGCCAGATTCTGCACGGTGTTTCCATGAACAGTGGCAAAACTGGCTGCAAACTGCTGCTCAGCAACTACTTTCCTCTTAAGTGTGGGGACACATAGGTTAGGTGTTTACAGACCGAGCAGTTTGAAACCATAACTCATGCGGTCTTGGGTATTTACAACTTAAGGCCAAATCTAGGTGGTTTCCAGTCTTTGAGCCAAGTGTTGCTCAGGTCTTTAGGTCCACACTTGCTGGCACTGGTCTTCTTAAGAAGACTGACAATGTCTAAGGAGTGGTCTAGTGAAGTAATGGGCCTCCTCAGGCTCACTCTGGCTGTAAAACCAGTTTCAAAATACCTGAAAATACACAAGATCTGTGCCCCAGCCCGCTGCATTAGTGCCTCTTGGGCAGGGTAGTGTGTGCCAGGCGCCCAAGCACATTGCAGGACACCAAGAAGTCCTGACCAAAAGAGCTGCTGGGTATCTCTGGGGAACTCTGCCAAGTGAATAAAACCTTGCTCAGTCTCAACCATGCCAGCTACAGGGAACGTATATTGCGCTGAAAAACCTACCTAGCTATTTTTCTTTCATGCTTGTAGTTTTATTTATTTTTGGCAAGTTGGACAGTGGACTCACAATATGCAACAGTTTAAGAGCAAAGTAGTTTAGACAAGCAGAGGGGAGGAGTTGGCATTTGTAATCCTTATACATACACATACACACATACATGTGACCAGGATAGAAAAAAAGCTCATCTTTTCACATCCAAAGAAAGATGTTAGGTGGCCAAGACAGTTGTTACACAAATTACTCTAACCACTGTGCTGGATGAGCTTGAGAGTTCAGGAAACACATGTGAAATCATCCTGGCAAAACCAGCAGCTGCCTTTGGAGAGCTGGTTAAACCACTTAACACACAGCAACTGCAACCACTGCTTTACAGGGGTATTGTGAGGGGGTGTATATTTATCAGAAGACTACAGAGACAGATGCAGGGCATGAATTTTACAGGAATGACTGATGTTGGCAAGAATTAAGATTGTTTAGGCTTTTGTTCTACCACAAAATGCTTCAGGGAATTCTTAAAACATCTGATGGGGAAATACAAGACTTAAATAGTGTCTCCTGAGAAATTATCCTAACCACTCTTTAGTCTGCATCTTTCCTGAAATCTCTCCTCTTGCAATTTTTTTACCAGTACCTCACAGTTTCGGGTGTACAATTCATTCATTTAAAGTTCATTACAGCTTGGGAGGCTGCACAAAGCAATTTTAAAAGTTATTTGCATAAAACTAGGGCCAACTAGCTACAAATCAGGCAGAAAGCAAAGTCATCACAGAAGCTCAGGCCCACACGAGGGTACAGGAGGCAGAAGGAGCAGCACGCTGCCAAGGCAGCTTAGTGAAGCCCTGTCCCTCACCGTCTCTCTGCCTCCTGGTACTTGCTGACATGTAAGCATCCCCTTGTTCACTTCAGTTAAAATGAATGGAGTGAACTTCAAATGTCTGAATTCTTGTCATTCTGACTGCCGTTGCCCAAAGGACAGTCACATGAAGAGCAAGAGCCACAGAGTCAGCTTGGAGAAACCCTAGCAGACCCTGGTGTTCTCACAGTCTTGACAATGACCATCCATTCCCTGTCCAGTCACGGTCTCACCTTCAAAAAAACCCAAACAACCAACACTCAGAATAAAAAAATTTTCTAATCCTCCTCTTTCACCAAGACGGTTTTTGCCCCCTGTGTTCTTGATGGATTTTTTTAGAGCTGATTCCTACACCAGCAAACCAAGCCTGGAGCTTCCTCAAACAGATAATTGCTTCAAGCTCTCCCACAGCTTTGTCCTTAAACCCACACATTGAAGGATCAGGTTTTCTAAAGCCCTGTCTCACATAGCAAAGCTTTACTCCTCAGGTTACTTAACTCATTCATATCATTAGTACTGCTGAGTAAACCCACAGCAATGCCTTAAAAAACTCTTCTTATGTTAGGATGCTAATTTCCCACCACAGGTTGCAAATAATCAGCACAATGAGTAAAGACATGGAAAAATCTCACAAAAAACCCACCAACACCCAACAACCCAACCCAAAAGCAGAAGTGCTTTAAGCTATGCATGTATCTAAACTTGAAAATCATGCTAAGGAGGATTGGGCCACAACTATTACATTTGGGATTTTTTATTTCAAAATTCAAGCCTACATCAAATTGCATAAACATTTCTTTCTGATGATTTGTATATTAACCAGAAAAGACTGTAGAGGGGTTTTTTTCTTTCTCCTTTCTCTCCACAGTCCAGATTGCTATCTGACATAGGAAGAGAAGGGATTAAACTAAATTAAAATGTTTATTTTCTATAATTGGGTGGAGTTGGAAAAGAGACTATCACTTTTCAGAAGGAGAGTTTATGTCAGATGGAGAGCTGACAGGAATTAGATAAGATTACTTAAAGCTTTTCACTTTATTCTGTCAGAAGACTAACTGCTGTGAAAATGTTCCATTGAAAGATTTGCAGTTGTCCATTAATCTGCCAATATTTTCCAATCCTTTTCCCACAAAAATCCCAGCATTACCACTAATCAAAAATGGCCAGCTGATATGGTTATAAGAACTTCAAGCTGTATACCTGACACATTACATCTAGGACATCGTAGAAATACATGAACAAACATACGAATCAGCTGACATTGCAGTTCCTCCTCCATCTCAGTAAGATACTCAAATCAGGATATTGTGCATCTATTTCAAACCTACTCGTCTAACTTCCAGTTCAACTTTGCAAAAACATCTTGTAAGAAATAACTCCTTTAAAAGCAGCACTAAGAACAAAAAGAAAGACAAGTGTCCACCAAACTTTTCAGCTTTGGATAGATTATTGCCTAGAGAGGGCACGAACTCTGTTTCACACCTCATAAAGTAAGATGCTTCTTGGCAGAAAGATACCTGCAGGCTTGCGTGAGTGCAAGCTGACTTGTTATACTTTCATCTGATAAAATCATGAAAATGGAATGCATAATATCAACTTCAGCAACCCAAACACTCCAAACTCATGTAACAACTTAAGCTTATAATAAAATAAACAGAGGTATCCATTGGCTGAATCATCACTCACTAGTCCTCAGAGGCACTTTTTCACCTTCCTCGTAAGCACCTTCCCTTTTTACACCCTTCAGCAAGTACTGGCTTTCCTCCAGTAGATCCCAAGGTCCAACTTGCTCACCTGGTGGCTGATCACAGACCCTGATTTCACAGAGGTGGCCCTAAGTTATATTAGCACAGGGAGAAGAATCAGAGCTCCCTCAAGGACTAGGTCCTGGTCTGGTTGCAATTCAAGTGATGACAATGATACTGGGCAGCCAAGACCCCCAGCTTCCCCTTTTTGGCAGGCCCATGGTGAGGACATCATTGTGTTAAGTACTAGCTGCGGAGTTTTCCATAAGTGATTCTCAAATTAATGGAGAATCTTCATGTTAAATAAACATACATACAGTGCAGTGTCTTTTCCAGGCAGACAGTTCCAGATTTTTAGAAACACTCTGATGAACCTTAACACAACCCTACTAGTCTCGCTTGCTGGGGGGTACAGTTAAGCTTTTTAAAATCCTCTGACAGGATGAAAACTTAAGGCAAGAAAACTCTTAATTTCTCACAGTGCAAAGTACAATGAAAGGGGACTTTGCAACATGAGGTCTTTTGATAGACCTTGAATGGATGTGAACAAATAGCGTAAATTAGTTGGTTTCTCCCCCTCCATACTCAGCTTGGAGAAAAGCTCTCTGGTGCCTGTCACCTCAGATATTAATCATCTTATGCAAGAAAATGAATTAAAGCGCTACCTTTTTTTTTCCCTTCCCCTCCTCCATCCCCCCTCGAATTCACATACTGAGTATCTACACCCAGGTTTGGGTATCTGTTACTAGCCTGAGGAATATTTCCATGTATTACTTTGCGGGCTGGATTTTCCAAAACAGGCTCACTGTCAGGCAGAGGCAGTCTGCTCTGGGTTTCACTGGGCATAAACCTGAAATCCGTCTTGAGCAGGTGAAATGCAGGCGGTGCACTTCAAAACAGAGCAGGGACACATACACTGTCATCCAGTAAAAGAAAAAGTACTGCATACCTTGCACAGACTGGGACTGTTTGCTTCTGTGTCGTACATTCATGCAGTTCCCAGTCTGCCACTGCTTTTCCCCCCTCTGCTCTAGTGCTATATGAAATTCACTGGTTTAGTTCTCAGAGAATGATGCTGATTTCTTTTTGGGCTCTGCATTTTTTCCCTCTAATCTTACTTGAAGTTTTCAAATTGATTGCTCGGTCTTGCTGGAATAAAAGCATACCAAATTCATCAGGTAATACACTATCTCCATAAAGACATTGAAAATCTGACCACAGATGTCTGAGATACTTGTAACTTCAGCCTGAATTTTGACTCACAAGTAATGTGCAGGATGTCTCTTTTACACAGTTTTGACCTACTCACAGATTTTCTGCTTGACTTTGTCACTGAGTGGCTCTAAAAGTTGAATTTAATCATGAGATCCACTAATCTCTTGCTTAAAGGTATGTTAAAACCAGTTAAGCTGGCTTTAAGAAAGCCACAAAGGAAAGCTAGAAAAATCAGCTAAGTGGGTCAACAACTTGAAATTATTAAAAATAATTTAATAAGAAATTTAGACAAGTAGAATTCACTGCTTTGAAACCTGCATGCAATAAAACTGGGGCTGAAGTTTCCTCAGGTGCTGGTTGTCAATGCAGGACACAGCAGGTGTACAGGTGGGACCCAGCCATGTATTCGTTACTTTAGAAATCGAAACCTCATTGCTTAGATGGCAGATTTATTGGT
>WEIS01036223.1:0-17355 GCA_013389965.1 Todus mexicanus
GGAGACGGTTTGATCCAGCCAAAGGGCAGGGAAAAGCACTACCGTTAATCTGACCCAGATGTAAAATGCAGCCTTTCATGCAATTTGGCAGGAACACCTGAGCAAAAGAGATGGCATGCTTTCCTTAACTTCACATTACGTAACCTATTTTAGCTATTTAAGACAGTTATTTCTCATCTACTTGGCAGGACAAAGCTACAGATAGGTTTTACGAGAGGAGAACAGAGACCCCTGAGTAGCAAGCGCAGAAACATTGCATCATTCAAGGAGTATCACTGAGGAGGAATGTGCCACCTTGCTAAGGTAATGTGCAATAATATCCACTGCTCCAGTTTGACAAGATCTTTATTTTCAGGTTAATTCTCTGCTTTCAGACTAAAGGTCATCCCAGGCTGTCAAAGATTTTAGATCATTTAACAACAGCTATATCCTGAGCATGCATTTAGTTTATAAGTTATGATTCAGTTTTTGCATCAGCTTATTTCCATACTTCTTCTCTAATCACACTGAGGCAATCTGTGCTTGCAAGGGTCCACACAATAAGACCAGATTTTTTGTAGCTGCAGAGTATAAACTCGTCTAGACGTCTAAAGAAATTAATCAAAGACAGAAGGCTGACTACTTTAAATCATCATGCATTTTTCCTACATTTACTAGATAAACAGAAGGGATCAAGAACTACTGTAAGATGCAAACATTTCCAAGACTTTCTAAAGAATCAGCACAGGTCTACCTTTGATGTATCCTCTGGAAATCTGTTCTCTGTCAAACGTTGTTAGATTGCAACAGATTAAACAACTGCATTACTGTGAACTGATTTTGCTTCTCAACAATTAATCTTTGTCAATTTCTAGCTATACTTGTTTAAAAGCGATGCTGCCCAGGACAAGTTCCTCTCCTTTGTAGGTGGTCAGAAACCTGCACTGGAGAAAGCTTGGAGAAAGCTTTACCTCTTTGCTTTCAGTTACACCTCTCTTTTAAGAACCTTGTCATAAAGGTTTTTGGTGTTTTTTGGTTGTTTTTTTTTTTTCCTGATTCATACTTCTAAACCAACTCTACATGTGATTTGAAGCAGTTTGCTTTTAAAATGTGAGGAACAGAACTTCTCAAACTTCATCCTAAAAAAAAGAGCTTCAGCCTCAGATGCGAGGATCCTGGCACAGCTCAGAAGCAAAAGGACACAGTGGGAACCCTGCAAAACCAGCCTCCCTAAGCTCTGGGGTTTCTCAACTTGCTGACGGACAAAAAGTAACAGCACTGTGATGTATTTGGTAAAAAACCTTATGCCAAACATTGGTAAGGATGGGGGCATGAAATTGTTATCAAAAGTGCTAAACAGAGCCTTTTACCTGGTACCCATTTCTGACTTTGGAGATGGGGCAAATGTTGAAAGAGCTTTTATTTCCTCTCTAAACTTTTTTTTTTTTTTAGTATGTATACTAAGAAAGGAGATGGAGAGCAAAACAAAATTCTGTGATTCATTATGTTATTCATTTTCATTTGCTGCACAGAAAAAATCTGGTCATTGACTTTCAAAGAACATCTGCATTGTAGGCCCCATATTGATATGGATATAGCCAATTCAATACGACAAAGATTATTCAATGCATTACATAAAAATAAGTTTCGCGTTTTCAGAGTGTGGTCTGCATTCAAAGAAACTGCACAACCTCCTCTATTTCCAGTCTTGGGTGGATGGTTTTCCTCCTGTTTGCAACAGAGAACATCCCCTTGATAACCACAAGATATAATTAGGTCTAATAACATTAGAAAATAATGCATGTGGGGTTTTTAAAACTTAAAAAAAAAATATATAAATTACTCTGCGTGCTTCCACGCATGCTTATTTAATTTCCTACTCTCTTTGCCTCTGTTATATCCCCTTATACTTAACAGCTAAAAGGAAAAGGAATGAGTACCTCACTTACCAGCTGTCTGCAGCTTGGAAATCTCTTTTGTAAGGAACTCCATGAAGAACATACTGAATGTGCTTAGGAAAAAATTAATGACTGTTTTTGAAAGATTAACACAGGTCATTTCATTGTTGATTTCAGTCATTAATTACATTCTGATCACTTAAATTTCAGTGAGTACATCTGGACCGCTAAACATATTTGTCATTTACATGGTTAATTCAAATGAGAGGTTTATGTATTGCGTTACATGATAAACCATCTCTCTGCTTCTGCTAAGCATACACTTCAGAGCAGTACCTTGTTTCTGCTTGTATCACTTCAGAGAGTGAAAATCACTGTCTTTTGCTGTGAGTTTTTAGCATCTGGAAAACACTCATGCATATCATGGAAAGAAAGAAACATTACACTGCTTTCTACAAAATTACTGTTCACAATTCACTTCCCCATTCCTTTCCGAGATGTTTTTAGGTCAGACATTGCTATTTAAAAGTGAAATCTCTCTCTCACCCATGGCTCAAGCAAATGAGCTGTTTGCAGGGAATCTGCTGGAAATTGCAGTGGAGGAAGATATCTTCCTATAAAACTACAAAACAACTGCAGTTCCAGAATAGCAATAAGCTTCTGGAAGCCCTTTCTTACTTACCAGAATAGCTTGCCTCCCTACAGTAGTTTACAGCAAGACTTGGGTATGCTATGTGCCATCTTGGACCCAAGAGACACTATCTGTGTAGTTAAAAAGAGCCCTTCCTTGACCAGGTACAAGGATGGCTAAACTTCACCCCCAAATAATAAAGTAAGGCAGAAGTTTTTAAAAGAGTTGTATTCCATTCCTCAACTATTCATCATAAGGAAAGATCTGCAGAATCCCAGCAGCAGCTTCTCGCAGCTCTGTGGTTTCTGGTGGAAAAATAAATACATCACATAAAGGGAATAAAGTGCTTTTCTCTGGTTATCATTCCACTCCAGGCTTTTGTGTTGCAGATTGTCTGGCAGACTCTCACAGTTTTTTCCTCCTGCAGCTTCTGGAAATGATCTTCTCTTCAGTAAAGAGAAATATGCCTACAGCAGAGATGGGTTTTATTTGTGGTATTCCTTTGTATTTTTCCATTTTACCATTAACTGATTTTTAGCTCTCAATCTCTTTCATGTGTACGAACATTATTTCTGTTGAGACTTGTACAGTGCTCCAGGTAATTGTTGATATGCCTGAAATCTGTGTACTATTAATGTATTCATGTTGTTGTTAAATCTTTGATAAGTACACTGGATCTGAGTTACTCACGGACTGCATTGAGCAAATGACAGTGCGCTTCAGTAGTGCACATCTGGCAGCACGTGAGGAGCAGAAAGAGTGCACAGAACAGGCCTCAAAGAGGTGGGTCTGATGCTGAGGTACATACACAGCTGAAGTTGATACTCCCTAAATGGACTTTCCTCTTTCATTTGTTAGAATTCATCTGTTCAGGCTGTTATGAAATCTACTATTTGGGGTGGGTTATGGGAGATAAATATCCAAGACAACTGCTTCTGCCTTTGAGTCTGATTATTCATCTAATGAAAGGGAACAGCAGACATTTGGATACGAGCTAGCTGGCTAGTCTGCACCCAGAGTGCTTTTCCCCCTCCCCCAGTCCTCTTCCTTGATAGCTAAAGCAGTGGCAGCTCCTCCTGAGGCTGCTCTGGTAGCACCACGCTGCAGGGGGGCCAGCTGGCTTTTTCCTCCTGCCTGCTCATGTCCACCTCCAAGACACACCGAGTCTCCACCTGCACAAGGCCTGAGGGTTGGATGCTGGCCTGTGAATTGCCGGAAATTTGATTACGATTCAAATAAATACCACTAAAAATAAACATTTTGATTATTTGTTTTTTCCCCAGCCAATGTTACTGCAAAGCACATTTCCTTGAGAGCTGGGGGAGAGCACATTAAGCCTGATGCCCGATGAAGCGATTAGTCTCTGCCTGGCATCCTTGATTTGATAAAAGACATCACATGTGGAAGGTAGCATTGGTCGCTGTTTTCCTTGTGACACCTGAAATGTCTCAGAATGAATGAGTTCAGAAATGAGCATTTCCTGCCTCTCCATTGCTTCCAACCCCACTGCAGAACACGTTCATTTTTTTCATTTACTTTCCGCAGTGATTTCGGTTGGTTCTAGTGTATGCAGTATTATGTTGGTGCCTGTGATTCATTACATTGCTTAGGGGTGTTTAGAGTCTGGAAGCCTCCTGTAAAACGTGATTTGTAAATACATCCTCCATGTGAAATGGGGAGGAAGAGAGGACACTAGCACTTCACTGCCTGCTGCATTGATTAAGTATGAAGGTAGGAAATAAAAAACCAATAAATCTGTCCGCAGAAATTTGTTCTCTATTGAAAGAGCTTAAAATGAAGGTTTAAAATTGAGAGAAATGGTAAATTATATATACACGTGTTTAACAGTAAGGTTACCGTTTGGTTTTAAATCATAGATGCAAATCCAATTCCCCCTGTGCTTTTGAGAAAGAGTGAGAGCTGGAGGGTCTGAGAACTGCTCACAGATTGAGAATTGCCCAGACTCTTCCCCCCAGCCTTTCTGCCTATTCTAGACAAGCAGTTAATGCTTCTCTCTGCTTCAAGCATGTAAACTGAATTTGGCTGCTAAATTCTGCAAGAAATGAAATGGAGCAGCCCCATGTGAGATATAGTGGGAAATACAGTCAGTTTTTAATCTAGTTTTCTATACCTTTGATGCTACTGATTTTGCAACTTATCTGTATGTTTTTTTCCTGAATATTTCCTAGATTTAACCACTCCAAGAACTAAGGAAACTAGTGCTACCATAGAAAAAATTGTATTGACTATAATAACAAGGCAGGGTCAATCAACAGTATTAAGCATTTTAGATCCTGTCACTGGGAGAGATAACAGCTTGTCACTCTGTTCGCAGAGCAGCCACGCGATGAGAACAAGATGTGCATCTGCTAGCAGTGGAAGGATGAGGAATCTGGTGATCTCTGACTCCATCAGGATCTGAAACTGGGAGTGCTGCCTGGTGCAAGCGCAAGGCTGTGCTTTTCTTCCCCTCTGTCCTCTCCCTCAAGTGCAGATTCTTTCTGTCTCATCCCTATACTTTCCCTTCCTTCTTTGCTTTCAGACATCAGTTTCTCTCAGAATGGTTAGCACCAGACTTTTTCTACCTGGGAATAGTCTCCCTGAAACCAAAACGGAGATCTGAACCTTGCTTTACTCAAGCACCTCTCCTCTGCTGCAAGTTTCAATGTCCAGATTTTTTTTTTTCAGAGTCATACAGATCTGGTACATGCTAAGCTGCAGCACCTCACAAGGACTGGGAAAAACAACAGCAAACAGATTCCTCTATAGTTAATTGAACTGTTTCTGTAATGTAGCAAAAGCAGTGCATTCCCCTCCTCCATGCTCTCTGACACAGCAGAGGTTTTTTTTTCCATGCAGTGCTTCCAATAAAACTCAGCCTGAGGCAGAGAACCTGGCATAGAACATTTTAGTCTGAGTAGTTTGGCAGGGATATAAGCAACTGAAATAGGATCTTTCAATGGAAACTGTTAGGCGATTGACAATAAGTGGTATTACCAGCTCTGTCTACTGCCACCTATATCCAGCCTTCCTGTGCATACTGTGCTTGCTGGGAAAAGCTCAGAGGAAAGGAAGGCTTAAACGAGGGGATTTGAGTCTTTCTCCATAAGTTTTCTGCAGCTATTCAGATATTTTCCATTTTATCAGCATCCATGGGAGGATGTAGCATAATAGGTGAATGAATATTATTAAATCATTAGCCAGGTGACATTTTTAGATTTTATATTACTCTCTAGCAAATGTGCAACACTCATATATTGGTAAGTGCTTAAGTATTCTGCTAGGTCTCAGATCATAAGTAATTATGTGCCATTTTAAAGGCAGCCAAAGGAGCAATGTGAAATGCTTAAATGATAAAGGGAGAAAGTAGAAAAAGACAATTCTCAAGAAGAAAAGACTCATAATCATGACCTGCACTAGCTTATACTTATAAGATACTGATGTAGTGTAATGTACTTAAAATTACAGGTAAATACCTGAGAGGAAAAATAATTATATTTTAAGCTTAATCCGAAAAGAAAACTCCAATGTTTTTACTGAAATAAAAGTTCTTCCAAGTGTCTTACGTGAGTCTTTCCAGGGTTGATCACATACATAGCTCCTTGTCATGGCCATCTTAAGTAAAAGTGGCCTTCTCTACAGACCAAGTGGCAAATAGCCTCTCCTACCTTCTAGTCAAATACAATTTGTAATTTACTCCATCGTATCAGCTCAGCCTTTCTCCCTTTTTAGAGAGGAGCTCTATCCTACAACAGCCTTTTCAGTCCCCCAAAGAATTCACAGTTAGAAAAGTGATACTTGGTTGCTGATTTGAGACTGCAGCAGAACTGCCTTCTTGCCCCTCAACAGCCAGCTGAGCCCTTAGACTAAGTAAACTGTGTTCTACTAGTAGCAGTAATAGTAGATGACTGGTGCATTGCTCCAAGAGTGAGTGCTTTTCATTCTTCCTTATTTGACAATGGTTAAGAGAGTTTGAAACCAGTTCCATCACAAAATCTACATGCAATTTAAATCAATAACAATGCCACCACCACAACAAGAAATGCAATTGGGGTTGTTTTCTACCACCTCCTCCACAACCTCATTTCTGTTCATCCAGTGGATTGCACGTTCATAAGAACATCCTGGAAAATGATTGGGATTATGTAGAGATGATGTGGGAGTCCAGTGTCCTTTTCCTGTGATGCAGGGATGGCTGTCCCAGAAACAGCTCTCAGAGAGGTCAGGTGGCAAAAGAAGCTGGGCTGATGCTGGAGTTCTAATGGCAGAATAAGGGCAAGGCTTCCCTGCCTGATGGAGACTGTGGGAGATGCTCTTTTTCAGCTGTATCTCTTCACCTTTTCTGGGACGCCTGGCTTCTGATGGGTCTACCTTCCACACCTGTACAAAGGGAGTGAAAAGCCCCAAACCACATTAACAAAGAACAGGCTTAGCTGAAAGAGTCTCAGAAAAACTTCAAGGCAGAATTATTTTAACCTTGACTGTAGGAGGCTCTGTGTTATTGATCTGTACAAAAGAATAAGTCCTAAGAACATTTTAATATGGAGACAATATTTAGCTGGAAATCTAATGTTATTGTTTCAGTACTGCTGGTTGGAGGAAGATAGGTATTTGCTTTGCTGTTCTTGCTATATATGTCCCCTCCCACCTATGAATTACTTAAAGTAAGTTTTCAAGCCATACCAACCCAGACTCCTGAAAACTAACCCTTGATGGATGATGTAATTTGAATGATAGATTCCTGTATCTCCTTCTAGAGTAGAGGCACCTTAGCTGTCCCTCCTTCAGATATTTTATGACCAGCAGTAACAATAAAAGAAAGAAAGCAAAGACCTTGAAAACTTTGACATTTTTCCTATTGCTATGGAAACTAAATGCTTTTTTTCACACATCAGTACATGCCATTATGCTTTATTATGAAACTCTGGTAAAGCTTATCTTCTTATAATGAAGAGCTTTATATAACTTACGTAACCTCTCTTGAATCGTGCAGAAGTGGTAAGTCTAGACTATGAAGTAATGCTTTACAGTACAAATTTAACTTGAGATATTTTGCATACCAGCCTCTCTGGTCACAATGACAAGAGCGTCTCTACTTGCCTGAGAGAAACTTGGGTAGGTTATTTGAAGACACCAGAAAAACAGCTACAAGTGATGTCTCCAGGCAGACACTGAAAAGGTACAAGAAAGAGATCTGAAAGACATCTCACTATATTTAGTGAAGACAATGCTACAAGCATCTCTTTGGATGCACACATCCCTCTGAAGATCCCATTACATGCTGGTAATCTCACTTTTGTAATCTGCTATATAGATTTCCTCTATGCTATACTTTGTACTCTTACTAAGACTCTCTGCCTCTACTCTTCTCAATATCCATACCTAGACAAGCTGTGGAAGCAAAACACCTTTTTCCTTATAGCATTAAGTAGGCATTATGTCCTGTCACATACTCCATGAACAGTCAGATATTTTGGAATAGCTGAAAATTAATCTGTGCTTTTCCATGCTGAAAAATGTTGAGTTTGTTGAAGTCCTACAGAGAACAGTTTGACAAATACTTGCTACATGAGGCAGCTCTGACTGTGCCTAGTGCCACCCCATAGGTTGGTCAAGCCCAGGCACATTGGGTGGTGGTGGAAACATGTTGGTAGTGGATGGGCTTCAGGATGGCCACTGAGGAGGACTATGGGCTGCCGTGTTCTGGACACAGCTGGTTCCAGCCAGTGGCCCCACTGCAAAACAGCTAAGACAAGCATCCAACCTGGTAGTGCCTTGATGAAAACATATCTGAGAAATGTCAGGGCAGAAAAATAAAAGCAAAAAATGAGGACTCTTTCTGTGTACAAAAATCAGGAGAAGAGACACATGTGACAACCTCTGTTAACTCCCAGCCCTTCCCAAGAGAGTTTAGGAATATGCCTTGAGGACTTTCCTTGGGTGCCCAAGATGGACTAGCTGTCTGGATGCTCAACTGAATCCTGCTCACTCACCTGCCCAGGAGGAGTTTCCAACCTCATACTGAAGCACTTCCTGGGAGCCCAAGAACTGAGGCATTAGCCAAAGAGGTTGCTTCAGTTCCCACCTCCTCCTGACTCAGCTAGGTTCTCCCAGGACTTCTGTCATTTAGCTTTCACGGTAAATGGCAGAGTAAAGGAAGGTTCAGGACCAGACGGAATTGTCCTGACTAATAGTTCTTGTAGCTGCTGTTGATCCAACTCTCTCAAAGCTCATAAACTACTGTTACAAGTTGGCTGCTAAGGAAGAACTATTTCCCACTTCTGACTTCAATCTCTCTGCTACTAGTGCCAGTCCTGCTGAGTCAGCTCCCTTCTCTGCTGGACCAGCGTCTGGATCTCCTGACTTGGCAACTCTTGCATTATCAGTTTATCAAATTACCAGAGAGTGTGGTCAAAACCTGGAGGTCTTCTGCAAAGCTGTATAGATGAGAAAAAAACCCCTCAAACAGCACACCACTGCTTCCTGGACTTCATGCTACCCACTCATCTGTCAACAGATGCAGGTGCAAGCTAATCATAGAATCATAGAATAATTAAGGCTGGAAAAGACCTCTTAGATCATCAAGTCCAGCCTATGACCTACCACCACCACTCAGCTAAACCGTGCCACTAAGTGCAGCATCCAGTCTTTTCTTAAACACCTCCAGGGATGGTGACTCCACCACCTCCCTGGGCAGCCCATTCCAGTGTTTTATCCTCCTTTCTGTGAGGAAGTGCTTCCAAATATCCAACCTAACCCTCCCCTGGAGCAGCTTCAGGCTGTGCCCTCTAGTCCTGTCACAAATCACCTGAGAGAAGAGCCCATCCCCTTCCTGCCTACAACTTCCCTTCAGGGAGTTGTAGAGAGTGATAAGGTCCCCCCTGAGCCNGGTGACTTAATGGCTGTGGTGACTTAATTTTTTTTCTTAAACAGTGAATATACTTTGTTGGAGTGCTGTTTACTGATCATATCAGCTATCACTGAAGTATTTTTTCACAGACACTGTGGCCTCTTGGGATCCATACAGGAATACATAGCAAGGAGGTTGCTTTCCTTTTCCTCCCACAGAAATCTTGAGGTCTTCAAAACCTAGTGTTCCACAAGGCTTAACTTGCTCATAGAAGAGACGCTTTGCTGACCTGTCTCTATCACCATCAACTTCTGTATATCGTGGGAGCAAACCATCTTGGAAACTAGCTACCTGCAATCCTACTTGAGAATGAACTGTCTATGGGTTTTTAGATACTGGGAAGAAGCCGTGTCCATCATCTGGGGTAACGTGTGCTAGGTCCATGATTCTGTCTTGAAGACAGCATTATAAGAGATGAATGATAGGGTAGATTTGCCTATATTCAGACAATCATAGGAATAAACACTAAGATCATATTTGGGGTGGAATTCCCAAATGCCGGGTAGTTCTGAGGCAGGGTGAGAAAGAGACATATGGTGCTATGGAGGTGTAAGTGTGGCCAGGACATCTACTGGGGAGGGCTCAATCCAGACCAGTATTCATCACCACCAGGCTGAAATTTTAGAGAAGTTTAATGGAAATTCACCATACAGTAAGGGTTCTAAAGACTTGCCTATTTGACGTAAATTTCTGTTTAAATCTTTCTCTTTTTGTTTAATGAGGGCAAGACCACACCATTAAAGCCACTGGGTAATTTCTAATAATACTTGGTGACTAATTTTAATATATTAAAAATCTGTGGTATTACTGAAGTAGAAAACTTTGAACGCTAACCATTTTGCTCTGTCAAAATATTGTAATTTCACTGTCTTTGATTTAAATGTAGTTCCTTAAATCTCAGCTACACATAAGAAGTGAGTCATGAATTTAAATGGCATAGATTAAAGTCTAACAAAAAATATTCATAATTTTTACAGGAGATATTGATCTTGTCTGCCCTTTATATTCTAGCTATATGTAATGCAACATGGCTGTTGCTGTCAACAGGGTATGCTCACAGGAAAGGGAAGAGATTCCAGTAAAATGACTGTGTTTCTCATTGAATGCCCATCTACCTATAGAGCCTATATTCTAAAAATATCTGTGATGGCAGCTCCCACATTTTCATCTCTAGAAAAGGGACACTTTGCATTCTTTGCCCAGTACACACAGCTTGGCCATTTCTGAAAGACGCATTAAAGTAAACATATTAGATACGTGTTAGGTAGAAGCACAGAAGCAAGCAAAAAGCTTTTTTACTAAGTGGGAAAATGTTAATGTTGCCAACTCTAACTCTACACACAAATATCTGAAATTACATACTTATATGGACACACATTGTTTCTACAAATCTTTCTCTTCCATCTCCATGTGATAGAGAGCTCTTTGCACAGACCATCTACTGACTTCAGATTCATCAAAATCTCTGCTACCTGGGTAGCTGTGTGCTCCATGGTTCTGTTCAGTAATGGCAATAGTTTACAATATATGTAAATATATGTATGTTCCCGGTGTATATATGTCAATATGTATTTATGTATGTTGCACAATCCTGCCTTGTGAAGATTTCAGGAATGCACTGCAAGGATACTGGCTGCGGGGAAGAGAAATTGGAAATTGTTGTAGGGATCCTTCCAAGGAGTTTCATACTTGCATTTTCTCTTACATGGTACAGTATTTCTCCTCCTAAGAGTTAGTCTCCAGGCTCTCATGTGCCCTGGGGACACTGAGATGCAACAGGTAGGGTGTCAGTTACACCAGGCTATTAAGGAGACCTTGCATCACAGAAAGGAGTTACTTGCATATTCATTCCTATATGTCCTTTTTTAAAGTGCTTGCAATGTTGCAGAAATGCTCATGTATAATTCATTCTCTACCTTCTTTCCTCAGGTGGGCTTTTGCATTTATTGGCATAGTGCTTGTCGACAGAAGATTTAATGTCAGGCTCTGGCCCGTTGCTTCTACATTTCATATAGTGAATCATAAGCTTTGTTTCTCTAAATAAACAGGGATTATCACTCTTGAATTTCTGAGACTTGTCACCTCATGTGCAAATTATCATCATGGTTTTGCCACTGACCTGCTGCCATCTTAAGATCTTTATACTGTAAAGTGTTTTTCTCATACAAATTCTGTGCTGCTCACAGGAGTCTCATGTTAGCATGTGTGTATAAGCTTTTGGGGATTTAAGTTGACTCTCAATCTCTTTTAAGTTCAGTGTTGGGTTTTCTTTTTTTTGTTGTTTGTTTGGGGTTTTTCTCTTTTTTTTTTCTTGCTTTCCTTCATCTGGACCTTTTGCTTCTTAATTTGCCTTATTTTACTTCTTAATTTGCCTTATTTCCTTTCATAATTTTTGTAGTCTTAGTAGATCCTCCTCTTACCTGGATCCATTTCACTCTTTTCAAGTATTTTCTATTGGACAGTTCCTCTCTTTTTGGCCAGAGATGCTCTCTGCTAACAGAAGAGTGTAAGAAAATAAGGAATTATTATCATTTAAAAGGCATAGTTAAAGCTGGTTGGAAAAAAACACAGTGATGAGGAAAGAGGAGATAAGGATCTGAATATGTGGCAAGACAGAGAACTTCCAGTGCTTCTGAAACAACCAAAACAGTGTTGTAAAAGGAGATGAAATCATCTGGAAAATGGCTATAATTCTCACTTTAAGGCAACCTCCTACTAGGTAAAGATATCAAGATGAACAACTGAAAAACATATGATAGAAGCCTGCTGTGTTTTACACTTCAAGACACAAAACACATTCTTGTAGAATATCCAACTGTTTGTTTTTCATTTCTTTTAAAGTTATAATTTCCTTTTCTGACGCTATTTTATGGCTCATATCTCCCATACATTAGATGCATTTGTACAGTTTTCTCCCACTGCTTTTGTAGACAGTAAAGAAGGGCAAGTGATACTATCAAAATCAGCCTTGAGATCCAATAGAAGGCGATATTAGATGACTCTAATGCGAAACTACAAGGAAATGATCAGGAAGCCAGTGAAGCAAGGTAGTTAGCAAAGTGCTCTAATAAGAAGGCAATACTGAAAGTAGGGCTAGAGACATGCACAACGCTTACCTGGCCTGAAGCAAGGTTGATATTTCATGGCGGTGACATTTTATTCTTTTTTTATAAAAGGAGAGAGAGAGCTTTCAGTGAGACAAGTAATTCCATGAAGGAAATGTAGGTGACTCGCAATGCTGAGAGATGTCCTGTGGAGTGAATGTAACTCGCAAACTGGAGCTGGAAAGAGATCTAGTGGAATGGGTCATTCAGTTGAAACATCAGCTTGACATTTGCTTAACATAGAACAGAATAACTGATGAAGTCATGAAACGTTATTGACAGGAATAGCAGATCTGAGTTTAAGGCTTAATTAACATGCATCTGTCCTGTGGTACATTTAGCAAGTTATTCTCTTATTTTCAAGATAAAATTAAGGTTATGAGGGTCATCCCAGAAAACTGGAAGAAGCCTAATGTCACCCCCATCTACAAGCATGACTTCAAGGAAGGCCAGGAAATTATAGGCTCATCAGTTTTACTTCAGTCTCTGGGAGAGTTATGGAACGAAACCTCCTGAGAGCTATCACGCTTTAGCGTGTGATTGGGAAAAGCCATCATGGAGTCACTAAGGGCAAATTGTGCTTGACAAATCTGATTGCCTTCTACGGCAAAGCAATGGAGTTGGTTGATGCAGAGTGAGCAGTGGACATTGTCTGCCAGGATTTCTCCAAGGCTTTTGATATGTTTCCCAATAGGCTTCTCCTAGAGAAACTCATGTGTTATGGTTTAGACAAGTGGTTTGTGTGGTGGATGGGGAGCTGGCTGACAGGATGCACCCAGAGGGTGGTGGGAAATAGCTCTTTTTAAAACCGGCAACTTGTCACAAGTGGAGTCCCCTAGGGATCAATATTGGGCCCAATACTTTTTAATATTTTCCTAAGTGATCTGCATGATTAGATCAAGTGTACCCTGATGAAATTTGCTGATGACACCAAACTGAGGAGGGAAATGGATACTTTGGAAGGGAGAGCCACCCTGCAGGAAGACCTGGATAGGCTGGAAAAGTGAGCTGACAAGAACCTTATGAAGTTCAACAAGGACAAGTGTAAGGTTTTGCATCTGGGAAAACATAATCCAGGAATGCAGCCCAGACTGGGATACACTTGGACGTCCTGGGGCCAGCTGGGCTGGGGCTAATTACCACCAAGAGCTGCTGGCCTCATCAACCGGGAAGGGACTGCAGCTGGGAAGGGCCACACTTGTAGTAAACATCCCAACCAGCCAATCGGATACTGGATACTATAGGAGTCATGCTCCCTATGCAGGGAGTGGGCTGGGTTAGGTTAGAGCAGGTGGCTCTGTTTGCAATTATCTCTAGTGTGGGGGTCTGAATCTGTGGCTGGTGCAGGGACAGGTCTGTATTTTGGGTATAGGTAGGCCTTGTGGCCCCTATTACTTGCTTTGCATATTGTTTCATCAGCATCACTGTCACCAGAATGGCCTGAAGGACAAGGTGAACAAGTGTGTTCAAATCTTTGGTGCCTCTGCCAAAATGAGGCGTGGACACAACTGAGGCCTCTCCAGTGAAGATGCAATTGGGGTGGGTGGAAGAGCAACCGGGAAACTAGCAGAAAGTTGCATGATCCTACCAAAGGGCAATATATACACAGCCTATGGCCAGTTCTGGTGCTTTAATATGTTGTTGTTTCTGAACAAGTTATTTTTAATGTGGTGCTATCCCTTGAGCTTCTAATAGGAGGCTGAATACAATGCTCAAGAAAAATAAGAGATAAAGATATTGATAAAGAAAACAAAGTCAGCTTAAAAGCACTATTGATCTTTCATGGACTACTGGTATATATAAAAAAGAAGATGGAATTTATATATTAGCTTCAAGAAGATATTATTATTGCAGTTTTTCACTTAGTTTTGAGGAGGTCAAAGGATTTTACTTAGAGCTCTACTTTGATTTGGAAAAAAAAATAAAATAGAAATTTGCTTTTGTCTCTTTTCTGGAAACAGACTAAGCTTGTCTTCTGCCCTGTTAGGCAATTTAGGGTGTTACCTTATTGTCAAGTGTCAGTTTTGTAATGTAGCTGGAGGTGTGCAAGAACTAGATTTACGTTAGACATATACAGAAATCTCATTATGTATATGAGAAGCATGAATCTGTATTGTGTTAAAAGTCTTGTAAACAGCCATCTGTAATTTCTGCAAACTGTTATAATGGTAATCAAATGTCACAGGGCACTTGGTTGTATCAGGCAGAAGTATTACATATACACTCCATATATCTGGTGTTTTCTAATTATTTTTTTTTAATAAATGAGGAAAAGGTAATGTAGTAAGAGAATAGCTCAGATTGCTTTACACTAATTGTATTCCAAAACATTTTGTGGTTTTAGATAACATAATTAATGGAGATTGTTTAGTATTATTTCTTAGTGTCATATAGAATTTCCATGTTTGATAAAGTTTTGACTATTCAGAAAGAAAATCCAAGATCTGCTTCAAAGATCTGTAAAGATACGACCATATTTGTACTAGTTTTGCAGGTTTCATGTGCAGTTTCACACGTGGGTATAATTTCATGTTCAGGTGATTGATTATCTGGCTGTTTAATTAGATACTTGCCATTATACACAGATTCACAGAATGTTAGGAATTGGAAGGGTCCTCGAAAGATCATCTAGTCCAATCCCTCCACTGGAGCAGGATCACCTAGACCAAGTTACACAGGAATGGATAATACTAACTTGCTGACAATAGACTGACATTATACTGACTTGCACAAAATTTTAGTAAAGGAATGGATGATTTGCACCAACTTTCATATAACTATAATTTAAAACTAGATATAGTTAGTCATAACAGTAAGGAAATGCAATGAAATAAAATCTTAATCCCTAAAAAGTTATTTCTTTTGAGATTCTCTGGGAATTGCAAAGGTAAAGAACATCCCTAGGCCTCCTTTATTGGTTATAGCTTCAGCCTGATTATCAGGTTAGAAAGACTTTTGGCCCTCTGACTTGATATATTCCAAGTTTTTTTAAAAGCAGTTTCAGAAAAATGGATATTTTCTCTTTTATGAAATACTAAATCAATTTCGCTTTGCAAGGAAGTAGCCTCTCTATCAATATAGAAATACTTGGGAGGTATTATAGTGCTCCAGTATAAAAAAGAATGAGTTGTAAACTTCTATTGTAAAAAATCTGGATTCATTTTATAAAGTGTCTTTTACTCTTATACAATAAAGATAATGGAGCCTGTATTCTCAGTGCATCTGAAATACATTCATTTCCAAACTTACATGCTCAAGAGCCACTGTATTATTACCCTGTACATTTTGCAGGGTAATGATTGCAAAAGGAATAAAACATTTTCTCATGTGTGTTACCACTGACTTTCTCCTGATTGCAGCAATCCTGAAACATTCTTCTAATCCCTGGAGAAGTTAAAAGATTAAAATAAAGCAATCATGCAGTGTGTGCTTGAAAACTTAGTTAAATAAAAGTAGTATTGATTTTTTTTAACAGTTTTTTTATGTATTTGCTCTACTAAGATTTACAACAAATAGATGATTTCTGCAGTTTCAATTAAATGTGAGTGGCTTAAAACATGAACGTGTTAAAGAGGAATTTCAAATTGTTGTTTGCTTGAGGATGAGGTTTAGTGTTTGTAACTTAGAAACGCATTTTTGACTTGACAGTAACATTTAGATTGTCTGTTGCAATATATAGAATATTACTTAAACCCAGAAAAGATGCTGTCATTTGTGGACTCACAGAGCTGAACAAATATTGGAGGACACATACTTAGAATATTCTAGTAAACATTATAACCTTATAGTTTATAAAGGTATTGCTCATAAAACCAGAGATGGCCTTTGTGCACCAGTTTCCGTTCTGCAGTCTGCCAGCAGAACATCAGTTATCATATAAACATTCTCAAACAGGAAGATTTACATTATAAATTACTACATTATTCACAAACCTCATGGTAATGAGGCTTACTTGCAAGAAACAGAGGCCCATCTTATTGTTAAAACAAAGGAGACTGTGTCGTGGCTGGATTGCTCCTTAGGATTATGGCAGATTCCATCTTCATTAACTTGTTCATGAAGTACCCGATTTTTGTAACTGCAGATATATGGAAGTTTTAATTCATTTGTCTACTGGATCTTTCTCTGTGCCTCCTTCAGCAATAACAGTTATACTCTTGTGTGGATCTACTCAGCATATCCTCTGGAAGTCCCAGTGTACTTTGGAATATGCATGGGCATTTCTGTGTTCCTTTTCATGCCATATATAAAACACCTGCTGATGAGAGAAAGGCTCTTTACAGACTGCTGGTTAGACTGCACCTTGCTTGGCTTTCATCAGTGGGGGACTTTTCTCTCCATGACCAGCTAACAAGAGTATGATCTGACTGAAATGCCATAGGGCACATGCAGCTTCTTCAGCTCTGTCATATTGATATTAGTCTGCCTTCTCTTAGTGAAGACATTAAAAAAACAACAGCAACTACAGTGGAATCTCTCAAGGGAAATGATACATTTTAGCCAGTAAACTAATGTCAAGAGAACAAAACTAGGATTTATCTGGCTCATATTGAAGATTATGAAATTCAATATTCATTGAGTATTGAATGTAATGTTCAATACACTGTAATAGTCACTCAATCAGTGAGATTCTTTCCACTGACTGCTGTGGATTTGGCTCAGAGCTTTGTTATCTCTTTTTGCTGGATCATTCCACTTGGCCTTGAAACAAGAAAAACTGTTTTTATCAAGTAAATCAGGATAAATAATTTAAACACTGCTTTATCCATGTTCTCTGGGCTTCATTTCTGCTTCTTGGGAAAAAGGTTGTTTTTCAGTTAAGAAAGTGTTATT
>WEIS01036224.1:0-18568 GCA_013389965.1 Todus mexicanus
CAGACCATAAATGTCATGCTCAGGGCAGGGAGGTTCCTCTTCTTCCTTCTCCTTCTGCTTCTTCCCATTCCTGGAGGGGCTTGCTCATCACTTTGCTTCTGGGGATGCTTTCCCATTTATTGTGACCACTGTACGTTCACTGGGCTGAGTATAACTTCATATATTTTATACTGGCATTGGTAGTATTTTGGCTGTTTCATTAAACCCAGTTTCATTTCACCCCATGGGTCTCCTCTCATTTCCCCGATCCCCTTTCTCAGCTGGGGAGGGGTCCTCAGGTGATAGAACAACTGCTGTGAGTTTAGCCTTGGATATAGGCTAAATGTAGACACGATGTCACGACACAACGCGCCTGAATCGATCTGTACTTCACCTTGTCGCCCCAGTTCCTGCCTCTAAAATCCTGAATTGCGTGCAGGGGTGTTAAACCCACTTCTTGTTATGTGGTACTGAGGTGACTGAAGATCCACCAGACTGAAGAGGGAGAGCGGGCGCTGGGAATGACACCGGCAGCAGAGCAGCCCAGGCGAGGTTTGCCTTCTGCTGCCATGGCTACAGACTGCACCCAGGCTATAAGTTTCTTCTTTCCAACCAGAATAATCAAAACTTTTACATTTTTGAATGGAATTTTACATTTTTGAATGATTTTCGTATTCTTCTGAGTCAAGAAGATGTAAGAAAAATGCCAAATATTCAGAGAGACACAATAAACCTTGAGGCTCAGCAATGCTGTGTATGCAGGGAAAAAAATGAATCATTTCTAGGTCATGGAAATAGGTTAATTCAGCACTTACAGGAGCTGAAATCCAGTCCACAGAAGTACTTAGAAAATGCTACTGGTCACTACAGGTGCTTCGGGTCAAAGTTTAGATCCTCCAAATCTGTGCTGTGATGGCAATGATGAAGTTCTGGCCCATTAACCAGAGCTACAGGAGATGCCGGCAGTGCTCCTTGTCCCTAAAATGATCCAAGCAGCATGAGATCAATTAGCTGAAAGACCTGACTGTCTTTTACAACAGAGGGCCCGCAACAACACTCTCTGAAATAAGCTCTTCCACAGCTGGGCGCTGCTTCAGTTTGGCCCATCGTTCGGTTGGACATGGTTTCTTTATCATTACAAAAACAGGAAGTCTTGTGCTAAAAGCTCCATGTAAAAGAACATGTTTCCCGATGGAAGCTCTTGGAATTAAGGCGTTTACAGAAACAAAGTTGTGCTTCCCTCTGTAACTTTGTCATTCGGTGCCTTTTCGTTACGCCGCTGCTTCGTTATTGAATTACATGTCTCTTTTGCATATGTTTCTTGCCTGACGTGCTGGATGTCGTGCAGTGAATGGAGTATTGGAGAGCCCGTCGTGCCCAGTGAATGAGGCAGGTGGCCTGCAGGAAAACAAGGCTATAATCAGCTTTTAGTGTTAATTTGTGTATGCCAAGAAGCTAGATCAAAGTGTTTCGAGCAGGTTTCATCTCACCTCTGTTGAGCACCAAAGGGGAACTTGCACCTTGCAGCTGATGTGTCCTAAGAGCTCTCTGCTCCTTTCCCTCTGCCCCAGGTCCTGGGCAAGGAGTCATCCCACTCCTGGTTTCTGCTCCCCTGGGACTTTGGGAGGTTGCTTCTGCCAGCTCAGGGAGCAGAGCCAACTGAGAGGGCTGCCAGGGAGGGACAAATGGGACTTCTTTCCTTGGCAGCAAGCTGTTAGATCAGCTCAAGCCATAAATAATATCAACCATCCTCTGTAAGGAAAGTCTTTATCCAACAGGCACGCCGCCCCACGAAAACTGCTCGCAGTTCTTAATTAACTGCCCAAGCTACGACACACAAACTCACTTCTCTACCAAACGAAGTCCTAGCGAAATGAGCTTCCCAGCTCACCACCTCCTGCCCTGACTGAGAGAGCTGTTTGCCCATGGGGTTTCTGTGCACAGCCCTGGTGCAGCAGGATAAACACACAGCAGGCACTGGTGACAAGCAGACAAACTTGCTCATCAGGGAGTTGTTGCCCACTGGACACCCCCTCCTTCCCCAGGGAAGACACAGCTACAGAAGGCTTTCAAAACCCAAACCTCTGGAGGAAAGCCCGTGACCATTCAGGCTCTGCCTCTTTCTGCTGTCGCATGAGAAGGACGCATTATCCCATCTCCTCCTGCACACCTCAGGCACTAAATGCCTTTTTCCAACACTTGGTTACCTGGTTACCCGGCGAGGCTCCGAGCTGAGCAGGAGCCACTGGATTGCTGCCAAGACCTGTAGTCCTGCAGGATCCCTCCTTCTACAGCCAGAGGAGAGAGCTAAGCAGAGCAGAGTCATTCTCTTTACCTTCAAAGAGATGCAGGTTAGGTGGCTCCGTGCCTGCTGAACCCTTTGTGCTTCCACACGTCCCTTTAGCACTTCTGGAATACTTAGCATACTTCCACCATTGTACTTGCTGGGTTGTAAATAAGCTTTAAGAAAGCTGAGTAGAGAGACCCATCACAGTCCCTATGCTGAGGGTGCCTTCGCTTTCGGTAAAAATGGTTCTTGTGATTTTTCTCTTTGAGAAGCTCCCAGCTGTGCTGCAGAGGGATGAACAAGCCCTTGCCGGCCTCACGCAATTTCGCTTTGGTAGATTGAGCTTGTTAATTATTTCCCCTCTTCTCTTTGCGTAACTTAGAAAAATGATGTTCTCCTATAAAACTACCAACCAAACGTGCTTCCTGAGGGTAGAGAAACATCCTTCCTAAAGCAAGCGCTGCACACGCTGGCAGGGAAAACCAGGGGCTTCCTAATGCAATTGCTAAAGCTTTCTCCTCTCTCTTGACCAGCAAAGTACCAGCAGTTCAGATTTCAACCCACGATGGAGCTCAACGCTGAACAGAAAACATGTCAAGATGAGCAACTTCATAGATCAGAGCCCTGAACGGTGCTTCCTTGCGAACCAGTTTGAATGACCCACCTGCATCCCGACAGCCAGCAGTATCGGCAGGTGAGGGTGAAGCTGGTTCCCAGAACCATCCTCCAAGAGCTCCTTCTTTCAGAGAGAGCTGCTTTTGGCTGTTGGGTAACACAGCTGCTCATACAAGGCACACGGTGTAAATCTGGGCAGAATAAGTGATGGCACTGGATTTGACCTGTAGGGTGTTCACTGAGACATCACTGCTTTAATGGCACAAAGACTTTTAGAACCTTTTTTGTTGTTGTTCCCATTAAATCTCTGCTTCATGAAGAGTTTACAAGACATCCAGTAGCAGGAAGAAACATAGCAAGGCAGAAAACTGTCCGTTAGTCCCTGCACGGTTATCAGATGCATGCATCTTCTGGAGCTAACCTGTAGCAGCTACGCCATCACATACATCTGCACGTGCATCAGGTGCATACATATAGCATAAGGTTTGGAAAAACTATTCTTCTTGTGTTCTGAGAATCCTCCTATCACTCTGCCAACGGAGAAAGTAAACTTGCATCAGTTTGGACGTGCAGTCGCATTAGGATTTGTAAATAATTGATGTGCATTTTGTCGACGATTTAAATTAAATGCTGTGTCTAATGGTTTGTAGCTGAAGTCGTTAGGCTTTATAAGGCTAACACAAATACGACGCAAGCGTAACGCCAGCTGTACAACGAGAGAATAAGGACTCCTGAACTAAAGAATAAGGACTCCTGAACTAAAGAATAAGGCCTTCTGGTCCCTCGAACTGGGCTGTAAATGGGACTTACGCAAGCACGCGTTTGTTTCACCTGACAGAAAGCTTTAATCCTACTTGGATGGCTTTGGTCCAGGTACGAGGGGCAAAAAGGTCTTTTATCTTTGCTGTTGTGCTTTGCAATAAAGCAAAATATCCACGAGTAAGAAAAAACAGGGGCTGTTTTGCCACGTCAGGTACCAATATCTTTAATGACTAGGTCTGTAGGTCAGTTAGGCTGGGGGTGAGAGCTTTTCCTTCCGCCCGTTCCAAGGTGACAGCTCGTTTGGAAAGCTGGGCTCATGTCTTCCAGGCAGATAAATGCTGAAGGTGGCATTTCACAGCTGTTCTCTCTCGAGAGCTCAGGTTGGAAAGGGCTGATTTATTTCCACCTGTGAAATTCCTGGGTTTGCTACCCAAGATTGCTTTTTCTCACCACTGCCTGAAGTAGTTATGCCAGTTGTGGCTGAGATAATGATAAAACCACACATACCTGGGGGGTTTATACATAGACTCATTAAAAAAAATCCTTCTGAATGGCCAGAAGAATAAATTGTCGGGCTGAATATTCAGTCCAGGTCTCTTACAGAGGGATTGCTATGAAGGCTAGGATAGTAACAGTGCGTGTGTGGTTGGATCAAATGCTGCTACCACTTTGTGAGAGATGGGTGTTTACAGTGTGTTAATACTAAGAGAAATGGAAAGCCTTGGGCACAGGATCTCTTTGGAAAGGACAATGCATGACTAGATAGGGAAGGATGGTAACACGCTGGCATAATTTATGCCACAAAGTACAGGGAAAAGTGCAAATAAACTTATATACTCATGGCCAGCCTGCTGGAGCTGCAGAGACGAGCTGGAGCCGCACTAGCACAGACTGGGACGAGGTACCCCAAGAGCTGCTGGGCACCAGGTGAGGAGAGCAGCAGCATCTGGCTGCCCTGCTGCAAGGCCAGCTTCACCCCAGGCATTATTTTCTACAGGAATGGCAGCAAAAGCTCTGTTCTCCTCGCAAAGAGCAATGTTCTTCTTGTTGAGGGTAGGGTCTAATGATTTTTTGTCATATTTTATCATCTAGCCCAATCTAAGGTACTCCCACAGAATGATGGATTTGTGAATGGACAAGGATGGTAGCCTGGTGTTCTTCCAAAGTAATCGCTCAAATTTGGAAACTGTTCTCTGGCCAGGACGACANTGGGGTAAGCGTTCTTCCCTGGAGTCTTATTTTTGTAATGGCAGAAAGTTGGATAAGAAGTGTAAGAAGATTTGCTGTCTTCCTCCTCTTGCCTGTTTGTATTTTTCAGAAGTCATAGAAGGAGATGGTAATGAAGATGAGTGTTAAGATAGGAAAAAGAAAGAGATCAAGTCAAATCAGAGGAGGTTTTCATTGGATATTATGAAAAATTTCTTTGCTGAAAGAGTGGTGAAGCATTGGAACAAGCTGCCCAGGGAAGGAGTGGAGTCACCATCCCTGGAGATGCTCAAACAAATGAGTAGATCCTATGCTTAAGGACATGGTTTAGTGGTCATGGAGGTGTTGAGTTGAAGGTTAGACTTGATGATCTTGGAGATCTTTTCCAACCTGAAGGATTCTATGATTCTATCTGTTAGTATTCAGTGAGGGTGCAGTTTTTAATGGGTCTTGTAGCCAGCATCTTCAAATACCTGTATGCATATACATATATAAACCCACACACTAAACCCCTCAGTACCTGCTGCTTTCTCATTGCAGAAAGGACAGAAAGAAAATTGCTTTCAAGAGGGACTTAGATGCAGAGTTTGTAAAAGTCTGGAGAGGGCATTTTGGACAGGACTGGTAATGGCCTATAACCATAACAGATACACCCTTCTAGACAAAACCACATTCTTTGTGCTTCATTATCAAGTCTCGCATGGCTATCTGATGTCTGATCATCTGTGCTGATATTTTGCTAATTCTTTCTGCGCCGAGCTGAGGCTTGCTATTATCCTAGAGGCAGGCGAGGGGACATGGCATGACTAACAGACTGATCCACTGGGTTTTCTGTATTCATGAGGCTCCACTTCCATAAAGAGGAACTGGAAACCCTTCTCACCGGGGAATAATGTACGAGGCTCAGAGTGGATGAAGTTTGCGTGCTCCTTCTAATAAGCGCTGCTTTTCTTTAGACACACGAGCTCCCTGAATTAGAGAGCTGCCTGAAGGGACAGGTATTATGAAAAGAGCTGCCGAAGCCTTTGTGCGGCAGTGGGAAGCCCCCTGATTATCACAAGAGGATCTAAACGGAAAGGTGACATTCAAAAGACCATTAAGATAAAAGCCAGGATGAATTTCTTCCCAGCCTCACTTAATAGGAACTTCTGTTTAAAATCACCTTTCCTTGAGAGGAGGAAGGAAAGCCTGACCTGTGTGATTTGATACACGCAGCTTACTCCTTAATTGGGTACAGCCGGCTGCTTAAGGAAGCAATGGCTTAGCCAGGAGAGGTAATGAGATTAATGGCAGAGAGAATAAGAATATCAATATATGTGACAAATACGCATTTCTACTCTTCCAGCCGTGAAAGCCTAGGGGAGTACACTGTACCAGCTACTTCCAAATGGTCTTCCAGGACAACAGACACAGATATGGTATTGGCAAAATTGCCTCTACCAGCAAAGGCAGCTTTGTGGAGCTTCAGGAAATTGAAATAGGGTGGATGTTGGTGTTGTTGTTGGTTTGGTTTTTTGCTTTTGTTTTTATTTTTTAAATGGCTAATTTCTGAGTTTCTGTTTGCTTGTCCTCTGGGCTCCTTGCAAGGTTGTTGCCTACAGCGTACTCTTGAGTGCTCTTGGTAGCCTAGTTTCGAATGCAGTATGAGACTGGGCTGTGTCCTCTCTGCCTGAAAACTGTCCTACAGTTGAACAACTCTCCCTACTTGTCCAGGGCTTGTAGCCAGGAAATACATTTTTTTTTCCCCCCCATTATTCCTCTTTAATCTTGTGACTTTTCCCAGAAAAATACACAAGGGTGTGTATGCGCGACTGGTTCTCCCTTCTGAGCTTTAAGCTGATTGCCTGACACTTGAAAGCGCAGACTGAGGGAAAAGTGGTCACAGCTCCTGTTAATGGTGACGTTTTCCAAGCACAGAATATATCGGGCTTGATTTCCATCTGGCCAGTCCTTCCTGTATACAGCCGGTGATGCTGTCAGCCTGGCTGGTCTCTGGGAACTGCCGCTGATCCAAGTTATCCTGCAGCTTCCAGACGACTCTGGCCAAGATCTCAAGACCCAGACTAGTGTCTAAACAATGCTCCTCTCTGCAGTGATAACAGACATTGGCAGCAGCACAAATCTAACTCGCTGTGTCTTTGCTCTCCCCTCATATCATACCCGTGTGCAAGTCTCAGTAGTGGCAGAATTAGGTGGTAATTGGATTGCTTCATTTGCTAAAGGCAGATCTATAGGTATCCCCTTGGCTGTACGATGATGTGTTGCGCTGCACAGCTGGGCCTTCGACTTCCCTGCTATTGTTGGAGGAAACACACTGAACGAGTAGGTCGCTTTACTTCGGTGGGATCTGTGCCAGTTCAAAGCTGCCTACTGCCTTCGTGAGTTATAACAGACTCTTCCCACAACAATTTCTCTCTTTCCTAAAGGTTGTTTGTCTCCCTCTCTCTTGCAACGCTGGATCAGAGGTCCCACAGCCCCTTAGCCAAACCTGCAAACTGGTACTGAGCCAGATCTGCAGTATATATCACACTGTGCCTTACATCAGGTGCTGCAGTGGGTGGTTGCAGAGAGCTACCCTGGACACCTGCCTCCCACCCCACTTCTTGGCTCACAACCACATTAAGACCTCCTGCAATTCGGCACCTGGCTCAGCTGCTTTGCAAAGGAGCTCTCTGAAGCACTGGGAGTTTGAATACTGATATTAAATTCCCACTGCAGTAGGGTGTGATTTTGCTAACTGCACTTCACTGAAGTCCCTGTTTCTGTGCGTGACTAATATTTAGTCACAGCTGGGTGAGATTTGTCTTCAGAAGGCTTTGAGCAAGAGACCTAAGATGAAGCACGCTTGGCGAACGGTCCCAACCACTGTCATGTTATAGGGTTACCCTGGGGAAAGTGGAGGATGCAGTTTCAGGTCGTGAGGAAATCAGTGACTGAATCCAGCCCAGCCCAGCCCTGACTCCCTTGTCACCACAAGAGAGAGGCTTTTTTGCAACATGGCCTGTAGAAAAATGCCTAATTTATTCCAGGACCAGAAAATATTGATGATACATCTCTTTTACACGGCAGCCTAAGGGAATGTCATCAATAATCCAGAGGTGTAAATTCTAGTTAGCATGCTATACTGACTGTCAGTTACGAACTAAACTAATTATATCACTATACGTTTGTATATAGCCTAGTGTTTTCTTTTCCATCTACGTGTAAATTTCTCTCATGCTATTTATTTTAGAATTTTACTCTTTGTTGGCTTTTTTCTTGACTTAGAGCAGAGTTGAAAAGCAATCTCAGCCCTCATGAGGGATTTTTTTTCCTTTTCTTCTTAGATCTGCCCAGCAAAATATCTTGCAATTGCCAGAGCTAGTAGCAGGTAGAGATGGAGCTCTCTGTTACCTGCTGTCGTTCAAACACTTGTAGTTTCCTGCTCAGAAATGTTCATGCTAGCAGCCAGCTCCAAGGAGTTAAAGATGAAAATAGCTTGAGCCCATCTTCCTGCTGAAGAACTGTTATCTTGCATTCACTCGCTATCGTTTTGTCCGACTTAATTTTAACCGCACCAAGCAGTGAAGCTGCTGCCACTTTCCTGATAGGAGATAGTTTTGCATATCTCGCCACCGTGAAGTCCTTCCTGATCCTCCGCATTTTCCTTTCCTATCTTTACCCTTGAATGCTAATTCTATCCTGGTCCATTCTGTTAATTGGCTCCTCGCTCTTCATGGTATTTAAACCCCCTCAGGTCTTTCTTGTCATCACTTGACTGTGCTCCAAGCATTAACTCTTTGAGCCTGGGTCTTCTTCTGTTTGCAGGCAACTCAAGTTTTGCCAACAACTTAGGAGGAAACACTGTAAATCTTCAAACCTGCCTTGTAGGCAGAGTGGTGGAAGTTGTTCCGATTAACAGAAAAGGAGAGCAATAATATCAGCATGAATAGAGCAGTTTGCTTCCTTTTGAGGAATGGTGTATTTTATATTAATTTTGTCACTAGTTGCTCACCCTTACTGTGTTGAAGAGCCAAGTATTTTGTGATCTGCTCTCCTCCACCAACAACATGCCTTCCCTTCCGCAATCCTCTGGGTCCTTCTACCTCTTCCCAACTAGGATATTTGGATGCCTGACTAACCGTGACCTTGTTGTACCTACAAAGATCCTGGCTTCAAGTAAATCTGATATTGGCACATGTGTTAGGTTCCTCTCCAGGTGTGCAGCTGCCATTCAACACGAGCGTACCTCACGGCCAGTGGGCCAGCAAACCCAGGCCTAGGGCCTGTTGTGTGTCTTGGTAATGTAGCTGTTTACAGCCGAAGCCACGTGTTACTCCTCTCTATTTCAGTATTTCTTTCATGGTTCTTTACACCTGAAGAGCTTTTTGAATTGGCCTGCTCCCTGGATAACAGCTATCCTCAGCAATGCTGAATAATTCATCTTTTGTGTATAGTTACAGGCAGTCCAAAGCTTTTTCCTAATGTCCCAAGTGCTTAAGGAAAAGGATGCGTGACCTCTCTGGCATAAGATAAATACGTTAGTAAACCACCCATGTAAAACTGTAGCCAAGTCTTTATCCCCCAAGGCAGATCCTCTGGATGCTGCCCATCTGCCTGACTTCAGCTGCCGTGAGCTCCACAGCAACCACCGGGGACAACGAGAAATCACGTATTCCTGCAGGACTCTGGCAAGGGGAGGATCAGGGTTTGGAGCCTGCAATCCCAATCGATTGCACAAAATGAGCAGAAGACAGGAGTCTCTAACAAGCTCGTGACCCATCAGAAGGCAGCGTGAAGTTTGCAGGCGGAGATGAAATCTCTTTTAGTGAGTGAGCCATGACAGGGGCTGGATGTGAACTAAACCCCTTTTGAGTTTAGACTACCCAGCAATAGAAGCTTGCCCAAAAGGCAGTTTCCTCAGAAAATGGGATATGCAGTCTAACAACTGTGCGTATGCCCCAGCAAAAATGAATGTTAAAAGAATCTACCAGCTCAAATTGCAAGCTTAGTAGATTCAAGGGGGATGTGATAAGGTGGAATATATTCGAGTCTCAGTAAAAGGTTCAAAAAGACTTCCTCAGAAATCATGCAAATCACCTTGGCTCTGACAAAGACTTAACAACTTTTAAAACTGCCCAAAGTGCTGCTAATAAAGGGTCACCCACAGCAAGGTGAGCGCAAGAGAATCCTGGGGTGGTGCTGAGATGAGCAACGTTCAATAGTCTGCAATCTATATTCAGAAATATCCTCCTGCTGGAGCCAGCTGAAGGAATAGGCATTACCTGGCTGCTGTTCCTGGAGAATCCCAGGCAGGGAGGAGCTGTGAACTCAGAGATTGGAAACGTGGCTAGAAATAACACAGTGAAACTTGTGGAAAACGCGATGTGATCCCAAAATGCAGCGACTCACTGGGGCAAGCCTGGGGGGTGGATGGCCTGAAAGAGGTTTAAGCTTGGTAGCGACCGGTGAATGCTATGTAAAACAGCAGCGCAACCGGCTCACCGAGGTATTATTATTCTTCCCTGATTTCCATGGTATCTGAGCATTGCAAGATTGCATAAATAGACACTTTCTGGAGAAACTCTTCTCCTTACTAGGATAGGTTAGGAATTTTATTTACCGGCTTTTGTACCTTGCAGTGAAGGGGTGGGCTAAGCTGAGAAGGTGAGGAGAGCTTGTATTCAGGCTCGGTTACAGAAAGATCATCTCATTCCTATGAAAGAAGAAGGGAAGCTGTACTGGTAATACTGCTGGTAACACCACTCTGTTCTGAACTCACGCAAGCTTCACCCTGGTGCGGGGAGGACCATTGCTCCTGGTAAAAGCTGCTGCTGAGAGCTCTTGTCTCTGAAGCACGCTCCTGCTTGGGAGTGGGAGCTCGAATCTGATCTGCTGCTGAAGAACCAGCCAGAGAACTGCCCAAAGCACCATCGCGGTACCTTTGCAGCAGCATGTGTGGGAGAACACGTGGGCTGCTGAATCTTCAGGCAGATGACATGATATTTTATTTCACTCTATTTCTAGAAACACCGAACCTTCGTTCCTAAGTGGTGTACGGTGCATTAGTGACAGTGGGAGGTGGCAAATGCATGATTCAGCGCTGCCTGGGTCTGTACCCTTCACTGCAGGCCCTTCATACGTGGAGGAAAGAGCTTTTAAGCGTGGATTGAAACGGGCTGTTTGGCTGTGAGGTTGGTCCAGAAGGATGTTGCTGGGAGAGGGGTATGTACCTCTGCACACACCCTCTGAGAATCTGCCCCTCTTCCTACCACCTTGTTTTAGGTATGTTTTAGACCTGTTTCCTATGGAAGGAAGTTTTGTGTGATCTTGTGGATTACCCATTTTGTCACCCTTGTTCAAGCCTGTTAGCCAGTTTCATTCAAATTTGATGAAGAGAGGACTTAAAAATAGCAAGGGTCCTGTAAGTTTCACCAAAACAAGTTGCGTGGGGGAGAGAGGAGGCATCGTTCCCAGGTTTGCCTCTGAGAGTCACCAGAGCTGCAGCACATGCCAGCCTGCATGTTGTCACCAAAGTGCTCTTCCAGGGGAGAGCTGGAAGGCAGAAAGAAGCTGTATTTTGTAGGGCTAGGAGGAGATAAGAGCAAATTGCACTATGGTTCTGTCCAAAAACCAGTCAGCCCCAAGGCCCAACCCCTGAGGGACCATGCCTGGTCACTTCTGCTGCTCGCTGGGTTGCTCCTTCCTGCTCTGGACTTGGCCTAGCCCCTGGCAGCTGGATGATGCTGGCTGCACAGGGTCAGAAACTGAGGTCAGGAGCAGCTGAACAAACCCTGTGTCTCTGCACAAAGAGATCTTAATGGGAGGAGGAGGCAGGGTCCAGGATGTCCCCAGACAGTACACTGATGTCCATGAATCATAAGTTGCTCCGCAATCACCAGGCTGAGCCCCGTCCTTTTCCCTCAGTATAATCCTATTAAAGATCACAGGGTTGCAGCTCGTTATGCGAGAAGAATTTGACCTACGCTTCCCCCCAAGCTGCTGTAATGAGGGCGAGTCTGCGGCGGGGGCTGTGGCTAAGCCGAGAGGAAGGCAAATGAGGCAGATGTTTGGGGAAGACATTGTGTTTTCTTAGTTTTTAACTGCTAATAAGGCAGTGGAGGAGAACAGCACATTGACTGATTCAGGGTGTCTTGGGGCTGGAAACACCCTCCAGTTGCAGCTGCAGGAGCTGCTCAGCTCTGTTAGCTGTCCGCCCTGGAAAAAACAGAACATGGGCTGGAGAAGTGCAGCTTCTGCATGTTTCCTTTCATGTAAAATTACAGCGGTGGGCTTTTTCTGTGCTGCTTTAGTCCAGCTACAACTGAAGTGCATTCGAGCCTCACCTGGATATGCTTAAAAGCCGTATAGATGTGGTGCTTGAGGACATGGCTTACCGATGGACTTGGTAGAGCAGGGTTAATGGTTGGACTTGATGATCTTAAAGGTCTTTTCCGACCTAAACAATTCTATGATTAAGTATCATGGCAATAAAATTACACTCTTACGTGTGCTGGCCCGTTGATGGCACAGGTTCCTCTCAGAAGCAGCAGAGTCTTCAAGAAGAGACCCAGACAGAGTTTGTATCGGGGACAACTGTGCAAATCACAGCGCATCAGTCCATGAAAATTAGAGGTCAATTAATGGCAGGGGTCGTTTTATCCCCAAAGGTCCTTCAAGCTTCCTGCCTCACAGAAAGTCAGATGCCTGCAAGGGTGTCATGCTTCATGGACCCTGCCATCTGCGGATGAGAAAAAAACCAGAAATCAGCCAAATGATTTGCAACCACAATAATCTAGGGATGATAAATGATGAACAACAGCAGAGTCGTCAGCTCTATCCAAACCAAGCATTAACTATTCCTGTGAGTGCCAATAAAGGGAAAAAGGTAATATTTTATGCTGCTTTGGGACGTTCTGCTTGTACTTTATAAACCCTGAATTTTCCTGCGTTCTGTGTGTGAGGCAGCTTGTGCTATTGTTAATGCACAACAACCTCTGTCCGAGAGCCTGGCACAAGGCAGCAAAGTTTTTTTGGCTAAGGTTGTGGAGCAAACATCCAGAAGAAGGGCTCCCAGCACCGGGGCTGCACCCTGGCCCTGCAGCAGCAACCCATCCCCTCCCAGTTGCTCAGGAATGCCACCAGCACACGACATTCTCAGGGGATTTTGAACAGGTATGAAGCACTTTTAAAACACGCTTCAACCCTCTAGAGCAGCACAACTTGCTGCTACTGGGGAAACCAAGCTGTGTGCATGGAAAGCCACAGCTGCAGCTAATCCTGGTAGCTCTGGTTTAGGTACCTTACAAGAAGTCATTAAAAACATGTTATTTTTACCCCTTTTTTTCATACCTCCTGCACCTCTCAAGAAGTGCTGGCGTTTCAGCTGGATTAAGAAACCCCTTCCAGCCTGGCTACGCAGGGGGCATCAAGCGTGGCAGGGAATGTGCACGTGCAAAGGACTGCTCAACGCTTGAGCTTTACTGGTTTTATGCTCTTGGTTTCCTTCCAATGCTTAAATGAATATATTCTTTTCAGAATTGCCCAGGAAACAGAAATCACAGGAAATTCATCCTGCAGATGTAGCTACTTTTTTCTTTTCCCTTCAGCGTAAAACGCTTCGCGGACCTGGGGTAGCTGCCGCTTTGAAGCGACACGATCTCTGCTGCTACGGTGGAGAGGTTTTGAGTGCAGATATTGAGCTGTGAAGAGTGGTGGAGATGACAAGAACCATGCCAGTTTTAGTCAGCAGTTGTCAAGGGCTTCCCGAGTCTGTAGCTCCCAGGAAACACTTTATCAGGGAGAGTAGAAGCCCTACGTTCCCAGCTATTGCAGCTCTTTCAGGGGAGGACCAGGGAAGTGTGGCAAATATCGGTGGGTTCCCAAGGAGCAAGTGAACTTGCAGGAAAATCCATGTGTTGTACTGATGCAGTGTAGCTTGCAAAACAGCTTTGGGTTGGAAAATTCATGGCAAAAAAGTTGTTTCTGAAAGGTATTAGCAACTCAGTATTTCCCCACAGGAAAATATTTTCTTGCAAAATGTAGTAGCTTCTCCTCACGTCTGTAGGGCTTTTATTTGGTGGAAAATGCATCTTGGCCGGGGTTATTTTTCCAGTGGAGATAAATGAAGCGCACAAGTGTTGTCTTCACATGAGCTAAGGTTGAAACCTTGGGTTACAGAGAGTGCAGAAAATTCCTGTTCAAGACAGATCCCTGCATGTGACAGCATTTACAGATGGAGCAGATGCAGGCTGTCCAGCCAGACATCAACAGAGAGGCGAGAGTTATCCTTCTGCTTTGCTACCCAACTCACTGTCGTACTGAATAACTTGGCTGCAGCTAAACTTGGCTCTGCTCTCCGGGCTTCTTTTAATAAACTTAAGTCTCCGTCAAAGTGCTCCAGAAAGTTTGATACGACATCACTGCTGAATAAACAGAAACCAATATTGAGCGGATTTGCTGGAGAATGCATTCAAGACCTTCGCTGTAATGCCAAAGTTCAGAGTGATTCAGAAATACCACAGATCCCTTGGGATTTACAGCCATCTAATCAGTGTTTTAAAGCAGCTATGGGCAGGCAGAGAAAACAAGGGTGACCTACCAGAAGTACTACATGGTCATGAGAAAAAGAAGAAAACAGGATGAGATAGCACTGCTCTGGAAGCAGTTTGAAGCCCTGATGTGTGTCTAGATACCTCTCTGAAAAGAGAGGACCTGTAGCCCCAGACAGGTGAGGCCGGTGTGGATATTTGTATTCCTTTCAATGGGGTGGGCTCCAAAGCAAATACTCTCCTGCGTAGCCCTTCCTGGTGAACCTCAGCCAGAACCAGGGCAAGTCATCTGTAATTAACTGCATCACTGTTTCTCCCCTTCACCACACGCCAGAAAACTCTTACTGACCTCTACTGTTCCTCAGACTCCAGCTGATGTGAGCAATCTGCTTTTGTGTGGTTGCGCTGACCGCTTGCACCCAGAAAACCTGGGTTGCACCAAGGGGGAGGTAAAGATGGAAGAGGTGACGCTTGGCAGAGGAGGTTTGGAAGAGACAAGTGTCCAGGGAAAAAAATCTGAGCCACCACACGGGCAAGCTGAAGGTGCTTACACAAGCAGGCTGAGGCTAGTTGTTGTTTAAATGTTTCTAGGCCGTCCGCAGGCACTGGGGATAAGTTAATTGTCATCTGGAAGGGGAAGCTGCATTTTGTGGTTGAAACAGTATTTCCCAACCTTGTGGTTACCAGAGGAGTCCCAAAGGGGCCACAGACCAGAGGAAAAGTGCATGGCAAGTGCAAACGAATAGGGGAGGCTGTGCCTGATGAGCATATGCTTGTGCTGCTCGGGTGATAAAAGGATCTCTCTTCTCCCTCTGCCTCTAACATATTTAGATAGATGTTTATCACAGCATGCTGCTGCCAAGCAGCTCCCTGGAACAGCACCGTAGATGACTGTCTTTCAAGCTGCCTTCAGATGAGAAAGTGTAGGAGAAGGTGCCCCTGGAGGAAATGTCAGAGATGGAGGAGTAAAAAGCAACAAGCCACAGGGGAGGATCCATTAAAAAAGGAAGGAAAAAGATGGGAGAAGGTCAGAACAAGAGAAGAGGAGAGGTTAGCAAGAAACTGAACAGCTGAGGAAGGAGACTTTGGTGAATACAAGGCACAGACTAAGCAGCAAGTGATGAGGTGCACCAACAAGGGTTAAAAGTGGGATGGTACTATGGGACTGGGAGATGTAGCTCCCAGCTTAGATTTTGACTCTAGGGTTAGGGTGTGTTGGAGCGGTTCACAGAGAGGAGCTTTAACATGATTGGCCTCAGCTGGCCATATGGCCACTGGCCGGGAAGCCCTCTGGATGAGCTGTAAAAGCAGCAGAAAGGCAGGTCAGCGTTCGATACCCAGACCTGCCATGTGCCACACTGCCACACGATTCCAACCATGGCAAAAGCCTTACTCAGCTCAGACTCTGACCGGGTGCCCTCATGACATTGCCTCTGCTACCACCAGTAGCTGATTCCAGCCCCAGAGCACCCAAAGGCTGTATGACTTCTTGCTCCAGAGAAGCAGATAAGAGTTAACTCCCCCTGAGTTCTCCTCCAGAAGAGAGAAGATGGAAATGTTTCATACTGTGCTATTTTTAAATCTTTCAAGAAACGTATTACTAACAGAAGAACAGCAGAACTGACATTTCCCAGAATCAGCTGATGGAAGTGCACAACACAGCTCCTCTTGGGCAGCCCAGGAAAGGTAGAACAACTGAAAATAGCTTCCAAATAGAAAGAAAAAGCAGGAAACCGTTACAGAGCTCTGTAGGCAACACCCCAAAGTCCATTTTAGCTGTTAGCCATTGTCCTTAAGGCAATAGAGAGCAATTAGGCAATGAGACCACTGCAAGGTTTGTTTCTCCATTGAATCTCAAAATTAGCTCCAGCTCATTGCCAGTGAAAGGTGCCACGCTGACAGGGGCCAGAGACCAGAAACATCTCTCCAGATGTTACAGAAACCTCTGTAATGAGGGTTGCTTTAAAGTGGCAGGTGCCCAGCCCTTTAGGCTGCGGAATGGACGCTTGAGCGTGCCCTGGGATGTCAAAATCTCTCTGCTATGACTGAGGCTCTGACCCACCAAGTGGCTTCATGTGATCTGGCCAAGGACTCACATGTTTCTGATGGAGGCAACGTGTGGCACCAATTAATGCACTTAAAACCCTTCAGAAATGGGCATGGGTATGACAGCTCATAACAGGCTCTGAAATGTCCCTTATAATCACGTAATTACTGCTCTGCTCAGACAGCAGAACGTTGTCTTCCTGAGGGCTTTTTCTTTCTGAAGGCCGCTAAAGATGAGTTTTGCAGTGGTTATTTTCATGCAGAATCCATTCAGATATGGAAGAACTTGGGCTCTTGCATGAGGCAAGAGGTCAGGCAAGGAAATGACCCTGGCCTCTTCTGAGTTTATAAGGTTGGAAGGAACGCAGCTCCTTGTCAAAACACCCCAGCCAGCTGGGAGGTGCACTGCAGGGTCCTGAAGAGCCTTCCAGTTGGAGTGGATAGTAAAATTTCTACCCAGATCATAAATATGACTTTCCCACTTCGCCTTTGTTTTCATTACAGACCAAACAAATTAATCCCTTTCTTCCTTGGTTTTGAGCGAGCCATTTGAAAAGCAATTTCTATGTTGCAGCTGGCTGGCGGTTGTTGTGAGGAGGGAGCAAAATCTAAGGTGAGCATCTCCTACCAGCTGAGAAACACCATCCTTTGGCAGCTCAGGACGCCCCAAAATGCTTTTGGTGCTGCGTTCAAACCCGGCGTGCTCAGCAGCCCCTGGAGCAGCGCTGTGCGTGTGATGTCCTGAGCCCAAGCTGGGCTCCCATCACCTGCCTCTGGTGCTGCTGTGACAGGGAACGGTGGAGACAGCATCTCCCAGCCTTTGAGTTTGCAGGAGAGAGCATGGTAACAAGCCTGCAAGCAGTACAAGCAAATCTAACGTGTGACTTGCCGTGCCTTCCTCACTTACAAGCCATCAGTTGTAAATATTTGTGGTGGTGCCTGGCAGGAGCAATGCACAGATGCGGGGAAATTTGTTCAGTCGTAAAGAAGAAACATTAGCAGACAGCAGCAGTAGCATGGACATGCCCTTGGACAAAATACAGCTGCTAGGAACTGCTTGGGCACCCGGTATGGGTTATACGCTGAACAGCTACTGTGAGCAAACCCACAGGTAAATTTTGATTCCGTCTCTTCGCTGCAAGGTGCCTTTTAGATTTCAGGAGCCTATCTCCTGCAGGGCAAGTAGCGCAAGTTAGTTAGAGGTGGTTGTTAAACGATCACTGACATGCTTTGTCCTCCAGTCAAAACTTGTGTTCATGCTGCCCAGGGGGGTTGTGGAGTCTCCTTTTCTGGAGGCATTTAACCCCCCCCTGGACAAGTTCCTGTGTGACTTGGTCTAGGTGATCCTGCTCTGGTGGGAGGATTGGACTAGATGATCTTTCAAGGCCCCTTCCAATCCCTAACTTTGTGTGATTCTGTGATCTCCTACCAAAAGAGGTCTAAGCTGCTCAGTGGACACTTAATCAGCGAGTGGAGTGATGGGGTGGCAGAACACTGCTTGTCTCCAGGCCATATAGATGCAGAAGCTGTTGCAAAGAGGAGTTAGGAAATGTCTCCAGGGCTGCAAAACAAGCGGGCAGCAGAGCCAGGATCTTACCCTCCCACTTCTCTGACCTAGTCACTAGACTAATCTTCCCTCCGGTCACAGTAGACCAAGGAAAGAACGGCTGAGAAGGAGCGAGTAGGAGAAATGCTACACGCAGGGAAAAAAAAAAAAGAGCATACCCATTTTTATTCTACATTTTGTGTGTACAAAGGGGGGAGAGGTGGTGCAATTTGCCTAGAGGGTGGTTTCCACAACTGGAAATATTTAATTAAGTGAATTATTTTCCTAGTAGTACTTTAAAAGGTTATATCCCCAATTAACAGTGCATTAGACCTAGCCTGAGCTCCATTTTGATATGCTCAGTGGACTGTGAGGAATTTACTGTCAGCTTAAGAGAGACAAAAAAGGTAGAAGTCAAATCGGTGGCAAAATGCAGTTTCTGGCTCCTCGTCAAAGCACCCGCATGCCTCATTACCTTGGTTTAAAGCCAACAGACTAGCTTAACAGGGCTGTTTATTACTCCCTCCCTTTCCATCTATACCAAAAAGGAGGTTTCAGCTACAAATCCTCTCTTTGGTAAGTTGTGCTTGGCCTTTT
>WEIS01036229.1:2000-22015 GCA_013389965.1 Todus mexicanus
CCATGACCTGCATTTAGTGTATTGTACCTACTTGTCCTTAGCTCCACGCAACTGAGCTTTTAAACTGTTAGTTGCTTCTCATCTTCTGCACATCAAACTGACTAGAACACACCAGTGATGCAGGGTTACATGTATAACAGCCCAGTGCCTCACACCACACTATACATCTCTAAAGGTACAGCCAGATTGCAGGGGAGAGGGACTTGGGAGGCAGTACCAGATCATGAGCCCATGTGTAAGCAGCAGGGTACACACCTGAAGCATCCTTGTAAAGAATTCTTTAGATGACAAACCAGTTTGGTTGCAGAAACAGATCATAACATTATCCAGTATCAAGAACACTATCAAGAACATTAAAAGTGAATATCAACAATAAATAGATTAGGAAAGTTTTGCTAATATGTAGCAGAAACAGGAATTGCAAGATGCAGATAAAATTGAGATAGGTTTAATAACATCATTAACATAAGTCAGAGTCTCAAACTCCTACAGCCCAGATATTTCACCACGTCAACAAAGAAATACTGATAAAGAGTAACAAACTAAATGCAAAGTCTGTCACCAGATGAAATCTCTACACCTGCAAAACGTAAAATATCAGTCTCTTTGTATCTGCATGACATCAGTAGGGTCTGATTTAGTTCATTAGATCTTCTAGGGCAAGAATAATTTCTAAAATGAGCATGATAAGCACAGTTTACTATTGGGATCATGGTTTATATGCAGACCAATATTAAAAGAATCTCAACAGTGATCCAGACCATCTCAGGGAACACACAGAATTTTTAAAAGGAGACAGGCTGAAACGTGTTGGATTCCCAAAGGGTACTGGTATGGATTTGGGTATCTGAATATGCATTTAAAACATGGAACAATGAGCAATCATATACCAGGTATATATTTCTTATGTATGCAATGCAAAGATAAAATAAAAACTATCTCTTTAAAGACTTCTCCCACATTGTGAAGACGGTCAGGAAGGCCATTTGTTTGTCCAGGCAGCATTTGCTCTTTCTACTTGTACTTCTTACTGGATTTAGAAGCACAAGAGCGGTTACATATGTGGCTTATGTAAGAACAGACATAAAAGTTCTCCTTCAAAAGGCCCCAATATGACCACGAAACCTGGTTCACCTTTTTATTTGAATGATTTTCCTTTGAATTAATATGCATGAGCGTATTAGTGATGAAGAGGAAGGCAATATTGTAGTTGTATATGAAATGTTTTATATGAAGTTGTATATGAAACATTTTATTATGGACGGGCTCAACAGTGGGTAATTCTGTCTCCAATTAAATGAAGGAAAGAAAAAAAAATGGTGTTAAACTTTTCCAAATAATATGCAGGGGGGGGGAAAAAAAAAAAAGAGGAAAAAAAGGATTAATAAAGTATTAATATTGTTCTACACTTACTCCTAAAGATGTTCTTGTAAATCCTTCACAAGAGTAGCGTCATTAGGAAATATTTACATTTTCTGTGGTGCAATTTTTGAAACGCATCACTCTTCCTTGGAAAAATCACCTCTAGCTGAGGCTGCTGCTTACATGGTTAAGCATTTCATTATATGTTGCTAAAACGTTACACAACCTCCATCAGCTAAATGTGTGGCAGCTTCTCAGCATCTGATATACAGAGGTCCCCACTCACTTTGCACTGAAGCTACATCCTCGCATTCTCTGACAAGTGAGGTAAGCAAGAGATTTAAACTCGAGATTTTGTTTTCCCACAAGATATTTAAGACATTTCTGCTCTGTGCAGCAATCCTCAGCATTCAGTCACTTCTGAGAGCGCGATGCAGCTATCTTGATGCTTTGGACAGCTGAAAGTTCTTTCTGTGGGGCCAGAAAATCCAGGGGTGAAAAAACTCTTTGCATCCCTGAAGTCTGCAGCTTTTTGCTAGCTACAATAGGGCACAAGGTGTTTCAGCTACTTTATTTTTCAGTGGTGTATTTCTTTTTGTAGTTTTGACAAGCTCATAGATCCCTGAAGACAAGGTCTGTGGTGGAGCTTGGTGAACATCCCCATTAGTCTGCCTGCAGTTATTTGAGGGGCTCAGACTTTTGGACTGAGGAGACCTGTTCATTCATCCAGCATTGCCTTTACCATATAGATACAGTTTAGTGGCATTAAGTCTACATATTGTCATGTTATTACTGCATAGCTCAGCAGTGCCACTATAGCTTAAGGTCTGTTGGTATTATTATTATAAACAGCACTTTTCAAGGGGTTGGTAACTTTGTCATTTGAAATTGCACCAGGCTAAAGCTCGAAAGGTAAATTTTTGTTCTTCTCTCTTTCAAACAAAGCCAGCTCCAAATTAAAATGACCAGTTTTGTTCCAGTTTGACAATACATCTTTCTGAAATGTTTCTAGGTGCTTTCAGACACTGATTTGCCCTCTCCATTGTAGTCAAAATATCCCTCTGGATGCCACGTCTGCCTCTCTGACCCACACCACTCAGCACCTCTGAAGGCAGTTCAAAGATTAGGTTTGCAATTTATAGGCCTACACAAACACTGCAACTTCTGAATCAGGTCAAAAGTACTTTCTTGAAAGTTTATTTTTGTGCAGATTGACAACATATGGAAGAATTGGTTTACCTTTTTTTTTTTGTGGAAAAAGTAAACAACAACAACAAAACAATATTCCCCCTCCCCACCAGAAATCCCCCACCAAACCACTAAAAAACCCCCAAAACAAACTACAAACAAAAAGACCCTAACCCCCAAAACAGCAAAAAACACCCAACAAAACACACACACACCCCCAAATGAGCTCTGCATTATGGGATCACTTCAAAATATTTCTTGTCCATATCTTTCCCTTGAGGACTTTTTGGATACTTGGTTTTTTCTCTTTGCTTAAAAGAGTCACAGCCATGTCCCTACACAGTGTTCTGGGCAGGTGTTTCACAAGTAAGTAAGAGCTAAGAGGCCTTGACTGAGTTCCTTTAATTCTTCACAGATTATACAGACACAAGTGCAGGCAGGTGAATATGCAGTGACTGTATACAATTTATGATTGTGCTTCATTGTCACGGTTTGGGGTCAGGGTACCCCCAAATCTGCAACAGAACGCTCTCTCCCCCTCCCCACCCAAAAAGGGAAGAAAGGAAATAAAGGAGAGAGACTTATCGATTAGGAAAGGAAACTAGAACAGCTTTACTAAAAAATGATAATAAATGATAATAAAAATTTAAATATATACAAGTATGTATAAAACCAGTATCAAACCCAAGCCCCTTGATGGTAAATCCGTTCCCATCCCCACCAATGCTGTGGAAGGGCCCAGCAGCAGACGGGAATCGGGAGCTGGACTCAGGGATGCGGCCCAGAACCTGGGGCCCAGCCAAGGCGGAAGCCAAGCTGAGACCGGGGCTGGAGGTCTCCAACAAAGCTGAAGCTGCCAAGGCCAAACCCAGCGAGGAAGAGTCTCTAAGCCGAGAGAGCAGTTCGATCTCAGAGAAATAGAAGAAGGGCAAAATGGCAAAAGGGCCAAGAGAAGAAGGGCTGAGACCCTCGTGATCCCTCAGCTTTATACCGAATATGAAGTATATGGGATGGAATACCTCGCTGGCTAATTTAGGGTCACCTGTCCTGTTCACCCTCCCTGAAGATGCAGCCTTTACTTTTCTGCATCCCCCAGTGTGGTACACAAAATCTAGCAGTGACCTTGGTTTGCACATCAATCCTTGGTACTAACTATAAAAAATGGAACGTTATCACTGCTAGAAGCAGGCTTTCTGCAAAAACATGCTGCTAACTTCAGACAGACTTAGCTGAAAAATAAAAATCATAGAACAGAATTGTTCTGTTCTAACCCAAACCAGGACATTCATAAACTTCCCTTAACAATTTCAAATTTCATTTTAAACAGCTTGGCATTAAGCTTTTGGGAGCACATAAACAGATAAAATGATGGTCATATTTAAGTTACAGATTAAAAGCTTCTAACATTGGAAGAAAATAGTTGTGGATTTTTGAAGGCAGAAGTCTATGCTGTGAGTAAGCTGAAAGGAAGCAGAAGGCATCCACATTTGCATATGCAAGCCACATTAATGTATGTTTTTAATATGTAATTACCCTTCCTGAAGTGCAGTTACATGTAAAACATGCCTAAGCAGTGCAACAGTGTTCCTTTATTTCTGAGTATGAAGAAAACAAAATGGTTGCACAAAACTTGGCTTCACATTCAATTCAACAGGTGGTAAAACTGAAAATAATAAAGCTATACAGCAAAAACAACCAACCAACCAACCAACACAACACAGAGGAAAAAAAAATAAAATCAAACCTTTAGAAAATTCCTAATCGATCTTAACACAGAAATAGTAGCAAAGTGCATTATGTGAGGCCAAGGAGAAGCTATAATCCAATTGGAAGCTAGGGGTTAAATATGGCAAATGGGAGACCTGCAGAACTATGGGCAAGCCAAGCACCGTTTGGCAGACTGCTGCAAAAGCCAGGTATAGTAACTGAATTAAACACCCAAAACAAGTACCCAGCCAAACTGGCTGTTACTGCTTTTAAGGGTATTTTTCAGGCTGGTATGGCACTACCTGTGGTCACTTGAACCTTCAAAAAGCTCCAATTTTTAAAACCTGCAATTTCATGCAGTTCCTTCAAATAGTCCCAGGTCTGCACAGAGGGATGCACACTCCCAGAGAAGTGTAAAGATAAATACAAGGTGCTGCAAGTATCACTTCCCATGCACCTGAAGATTAAATAAATGTACCTTAAAAAACCAGAATTAACACAGCATATCTAAAAGGTGAAAGGCAGAGTGGTTGCTGTTCTGATCTTTTTTAGTCTTGCAAGAAGTGTCCAATATATATATTTTTTTCAATTCTCAAGACCAATTCTTTTACATTTGTGAGATATACAGCTGAAAAGATCTGTAAAAAAATTCTCTTTATGCTATTGCTTTATACAGGACATTTAGATCCCAGTATTTCCTTTTCTGTAGTAAGCAGCTGTAACTCATCAAGCAGTAACGAAACACAAGAAGTTTAGATAAGTCATTGAATCCTAGATTTTGTTTATGAAGTTCAACATTTCCTTTCAATGAGATATTGAACAAGACAAGATCAGGTACTAGTTAGCACTTTCTCAAAAAGTCCACAACTGTTTAATAAAAGATGATTTTCTTGATTATTGTGAAATTATTATATTTTTCAAAATAATGTCTTAAAATATATTTTAAAGCAAATAATTTAAAATCATCTCACTTTTTCTATTATAAATATCGATTTCAAAATTATTTTGAAAAATAACATTTGCAGAAAGTTGGTTTAGCAAAAATTTAATTTGCTTTGAAAACAAATGTCTCTTCCTTTTTTAAAAAAATTTCCAACACAAGTATTACTGACCGCAAACCCAACAATACAGTTAAGAGTTCATAGGGTATCCTGTGCTTGAAAAGATTTGCCTTTCTTAGGATTTGATGTTTTTTCAAAGTGTAGTTTCTGAATAAAGTAGCGAGAACTGATTGCATGGAGACTGGTATTTGTAGTATAACTGCTATATAATTAGATCCCTACACTTTTATTTGCAAAATATCATGTAGAAAGAAGAGACAGGGCACTGAACAAAGTTACCAGTCACATAGAAATTACTTAATATTAAAACATCAATAACTTAATTCAATTTAAAGCATTATTACTTGAGTCTCTCTGATACACTCCAGTATGTAATAGTACTCCTAATTTTGTAATTTTGTTTTGTTATAGCTATAAAGAGCGCTCTGGGACTGAAGTCAAGATGCTCACACAGTGCATATTGCAGGCTAAATGCTTTTCCCGTTCCTATTTGCATAACAAGAGAAAAGAAGATGATTTGATTTAAGCAGGTAGAAAGGGAACTAAAAACCTATGTTTCTGGATATAATGAGAATACGGTTTATATTCACTCACGTTCACAGCTTAAAGAACAGAAGAAACCCCAAGGGAAACACGTTCATTTTGAGAAAGGGAAAAAAAATAAATAGCTTAAGTCCTTATTCTCCTCCCTCCTTTCTTCAATTTTGATTAATGCAAACATTTACATAAAACATAGGATCCTATTTACATGTTTTTGGAGAACCTTTACTCCTTCTGAAGTTACAACCTTATGCAATATGCTAATTTCTACAGCAACCACTCAACAGATGGAAAAAGTATAAATATTATGTTGAGGATTAACCAAAATACAAAGAAACAAAAGATCTCATTTCTGTGCAAATTCCACTAGTACTAAAGTGCAAAAAAAAAAAAGTAAAGGATACAGAACTTACACTGTAACAACTATTATTTTACCTTAAACTGACATCTATAACCTCACACTGAACTGATACTGACTTTTCCTAAATGTTTTTGATTTAGAAATGCTGACCTGTCAGGAACTATGACTGCATTGATTTCCCAGATCTGGGATAAAATTTCATATTTTCCAAATTTCAAAAATTTCCAAGACCTTCTCCCCCCTTTCCCCTTCTCACTTATCTTCACTCATCCCCCAAAGTCATCAAACAAAACTGAACCATCTGTGGCCCTGGGAGGAAGTCCTTATCTCTGTACTGACTACATGTTTACAATCTCTTTGCTCCAAACTAGGGAAAGTCTTGCGCTGAGTTAGTTCTAGAATCTCCCAATCTGGTTTTCACAAAATATAAACTCAAAAGAGACGAAAGAGATCCCCTGTCTTTGAGCATCTCCAAAAAAGTATGACTTTAGATTTGTTTAATCACTAACTGACTTCCTGTCCTTAACACCTTTGCCCTGTTCTCCATCACCACTCATTTATGCTCCTGCCTCCCCCAGCATACAATCCTACATCACCCTAAGGTCTCCCAGGCTGTGCCTGTAACTAGACTGTAACGTCACATAGACTGACTCTAACTGTTGGTCTGGGACCTGTCACTGCCTCTCAAACATGAGCAGCTCAGAGGCTGTATCAAACTTGTGGAGTTGTAACTACGTCCTGCAGAGGCAAGTTGAATGAAACTAAGAGCAATTAAGAGATGAAGGTGTGAAGGAAAAAAAAATTTAAAAAGCTCCAGGCTTGTGGCATTTAATTTGGGTCTTAAAAATAGCAAGTACACCTGGGAGCTCTGGACAAAGGGCTATTTTCAGGTATTACAAGTGACAGATAATGTTATGCTGTGTGTTTGCACTGGGTTTAGTGGATAGTTTGACAAGTTTATTGCTTTTGTGCTGAGATACTGTGGAACTTCACATTCAAGATATGTCATCATAAACCAGTCACTAAAACTGCAAAGCAAGTAAAGAAAAAAAAAAAAGCTAATGCTAAGCCTGAAGATATTAAAAATGGAAACTGTTATAGTTACCAATTAACATTTAGATTGCCTGTACAAAGGGATGCCATAAATTCCCATACCTCAGGTACAATAATTCCTTTGAATATCTCATTGTATCACTGCCAAGAGACTGTGTCTTTGCTGTGTACCATTTCAAGGAACATTTGTGCACTCTGGTTTCCAGAAAGTATTGGTGTACATGAATGGCATCAGCCAACACATTTCTCTTTGTAATCTAACTAAGCCATAGTTAGTTTCTTCCCACAGAACCTCTTCAAGAAGAACCAGAGGCAGCCACAATTCTTGTGGGCATGATTCAAAGGGAAAGGTACCAATTTAACAGCACTGAGTAAATGTAATATTAACAGAAAGATGTAATTTCTTACATTTCTATCATTAAATGCTCCATAATGCACCCATACATTTCAGCGGCAGCCTGCACGGAAAACAAACTTTGGCTTTGCCTAAACACCATTTTCTGAGCTCATTAGGATCAACGAATGAATATCTGAGATATTTTCCTACTGTTTTGTGTGTCTCTCTTTTTTTGGCACTGTAACAAAAGTGCCATTCTGAGTAATTTTTAGTTATAACTTTAAAATAATTGGATCTTCACATTATAGAAATTCTTGGTGGAATTTTTGTCATAAAATCTCACCCTGTGGTTTAAAAGAGAAATAAATTGCAAAAGGGTTATCTTATTAGCCACAAGTGCATCAAATGTTACCTCGTGGTTTTACACTATTTTGCATTTGACGCATACAGATGATTTTCCATTAAAAAAAAAAAAGCCCAAACAAAGCCAAACTGGTGAAAACTTCAAGAATTCTAAATTAGTAACAAATTAATCCCTTTGCACTCACAGTAAGAATGTTCACAACACAAGCAACTCAGTGAGTCAGAAACATCCCTGTCCTGTAGTCACTCTGCTGTACCATTGTTCGGGCTTTTGTTTGGTTTTCAGTTGGTTTGGGGTTTTAATTAGGCTATTCACATATAAGGAAGTTGATTCGACCTGCAGTCTCTTCACTTCTCTATCAAAGAGGTATTTAGGACGCTCTGATATCTGCCCCACAACAACAAACACTGTGACAATCAGCCATAAAGGGTCTATGAAGAGGAGACCAACACAATGCTATGGAAAGTAAAGTTCAAAAGATTTAAAAAGAAAAAATGCTACAGGCAGTTGCCAACAGTCATTCCAGTTAATGGAAATACTCAATTACAGTTTTCAAAACCTTGGGGAAGATGGGCGCTTGGATGCAGAATTCATTGAAAGTTCTAATTTTTTGCTTAAGAATCATTTGCCTAAAAAACCTCAAGCAAAGCTCAACTGTTTCCGTATCAAACCCGTTATTTTATTCCTGATTTTAAGCCAATCAGCTACATCTGCATAACTAACTCCTGATATCAGTCGGTCTCATATTAACTTCTTCAACTTCAATGGAGTTGCTCTTCCTAATGTAAGCAGGATCAAAAATCTGACAAAAAAAAAAAATAGGCTAGCTTTTGTTCCCGTTCAGAGCTTTGCTTTCTGAAACATTTGATCCATTTTTGGCAATAATTATAGTAGGGTTTACAGCAGATAGTTATTGTAACTAATTTGTACTTACATGAATAATTATGAACGAGAAGAATGCCTGTTTACGGTACTCTCACATCTGGAGAAGACGAGAAGCACAACAGCAGCTGTCTGGATGCTGTCATAAATTTGTTGCTATTTATTCACTGAATGCTTATTCTTTTCTCTCCTGATGATAAATGGTCTAATGGAACCTCGTACATTTCCCATCAATTTGCGTCATTGGATTAGTGAATTATTGAACAGGCAAATCATACTCACTTGACAAAGCTAGTAAACAAAATAACTACCCAATACATATTAATATCTTCATATTAACCAATACACATAAGCTACCTAGCGTAGAAAGCTTGCTTTGTTTTCACTCCTCCATAAGTTTACGTGTAATCAGCTACTACTTACCTGCCTGAAGTGACTCTGTGGCAAAATTCTTGGGAGAAAACAATTGCTTTAGGTCCCATCGCAGCACACAAACATCCCTCCTCGTCCCCTCCCTGCCTCACTCCCAACACATCGGCACTGCTAAGAGGATATTTGATAGTCTCAATTAAAAAAATATAGGATGATAATGGGCTGCAATAGTTAAGCATACTTCTGGGGAGTTTTCCCAGTGATTTTTTCTTAGGTATTTTTATTTCATTTTTAGTAATTTTTCTCTTGGTAGAAGAATTGGACAAATGCTGTCTTAAATGCTTGACTTAAATTAAGTATAAACTAAAAATTTACCATACAAAACATTTTTGCCACATGCACAGCTACACTTAAAAAAAGAGTAGGTTAGGACTTAGTTTATTTCTATATTTTTAGGTAATCAGCAACACTACCACCACAAAAAACATCCCACACTGCATTTTGAACTTTCATCAGGAAAAAAGAAAAGAAAAGAAAAGAAAAGAAAAAAGCTCTGAACTACGCAACTTTAAAACAATTAAGCTGTACGAACAACGCGGAATGTTTTTCTAAAGCCCTTCAGAAAATGACTATTATTGAGCCTGCAGGTTTTGTGGCTGTAATTCAAGCAAAACAATTCCAGCCACACAGCTCAGGTCAAAAAGTAACAAATCAAGCTGACAGAAAGCAAGCTGATGAATTCTTACATGATTTTACAACATAGGCATAAGTGGACAAGAATAGAAGCCAGTAACCATCTATTGTACCATTGCTGATGAAAATATCTTTTATTACTGCTACTCTCTTTCACAGGTTAGAGTATTCTCACTTATTTTAATTCATCAGACTTTCTATCCCCCAATCCCTTTCCTGCATTCAGTGTATGAGGCATCAGCATCAATTTACTGCCCTTAAGAAGTATGAAGAAACAAACCAAAATGTCAGTAATCACTATATTATCCTATAAAGTGAATTGCATTGTGCAAAAATCAGAAAAGGTAGGCTGGGGCTTTAAAGGTTGACTCCAGTTAAAGATACATTAGAGAAACTTCCACGTTTTACCATTACAAACACAGCAATGTTTGCATTTAGATTTTAGAGTCCCACGTTTCAGGGTACTTAAAAGAAATAAGATTACTCAAGCAAACAAAAGATTGGATTGAAAACTGCAGAATTACTGTATGTACCTTTTTTTTAAAAAAAAAAAAAAGTGCAGTACTATTGCAATACTATGTAAAGAGTGAGGCCAAGTAGTGATCTGAAATTGAAACCTCAGATATTGTTAAAAGCTTTGTATGCCTTTCTGATTTCCACAGTAGCCTAAAGCTCCAGCCAGCCCAAGGCCTCTTCGGGGATTATTCTCATCCATTCCTTCTTTCCCAAGGAGCACACAGGCAGGAGGAATGCCCTGGACAAGACGGTGACAGTCCAGCCTGCCACTAAGCTATGCGTTCTGCAGTTTCCACCACTATGCCCATCACCCTCAGCAGCCCTTTCCTACTCTCTTACAGTTTTCATCCATCTGCTCTGAAGGCAGGTGCTCAGAAGGCAGTGACTGGCACAGCGGGACCAGGTCTGCTGCATCCCTGACACATCCTTGTCTAACTCAATCTTAAAAACCTCCAGACAGACAAAGGCTCTGCTCCATCTCAAGGAATCTTTCCTAGTGCACCACAGTTAAGTGTTCATTGTCTCCTGTGTCTGAAGAAGTTAGCCAGAAATTTATCCCTTCTCTGTGCAATCATTTTGACATATTTATAAAAATTCATGAAACTACAAAGAGCAAAGTGAGGGGACAGAACTGTAACTCAGCGTTTCTTTGTCAATTATTTTTTCCAGACTTCTGATAATTTCTGTGACTCTCCCCTGGATTCTGTTCATTTGGACTCCAAACTTGTGATGTCACACAACTCATGCTCAGAGTCTCCAAACAGCACACTTCGTATCATCATGTTTCCACTCTTTTTTATTATTTCAACATTTCAATTCTTCTTTTAAATTATTGCATGCAAATAAAATCTTAAGTTTCTCATGAAACAAACTTGACAAATATAGACTTACCACTAAAAAAGACACATGCTCAGACTTTTTCTTCTTAATCCTGAGAAAAACTGTCAGACAACTAGAACTTCTAGTGCAATATAACAAAACCACAGGGGGAAAGTGAAGGACTAACAGACACAAAAAACACAGGATTAAAACTGAGCTAGGATATAAAAGTTTCTCAACTCAAGCTTATACAACACAGTAGCTGGGTCCAGAGACACTAGACATCCCCAATGAATATTAAGCAAGTTAAAAAAAATTAAAGCCTCGTGAAACTAGTCAGGAGTAGACACTTAAGCCTACCATTTCCTCTATATTTCATTATTTGCAAGAAGTTGTTTCATCTTAACTCGGAATTAAGGAATAGAATTTACAGAGTGCAACAGAAAAAGTCTGCACTTCTGTTTTAGAATTACTGTCCGAGCTGCCAAGTAGGGTGCGACAGAACAGTTTCTCTGGAAGGCCTGAGGCTACTGGTATGGTGGTGCTCCCTACTGCCTCTCTTGCAACATCAGAAGAGACTATGTACTACTTACTTGAAAAAAACAGCTTCAGCTTCTTTCATCCTGTCTGCATGACAGGTCCTTTAGAAATACACCTGTCTATGCAGAAACTCTAAAATGGCATTGAATCCACTCTCCTGTGCGTTATGGCATCGTACAAGTATTTCAATCTACTTGCACTGTCCTCTGCTTCATTAGCACATCACAGCAATTTCAGAAGCAAAACTCCTGTCACTGTGCAATTGCATGAGAATCTAAGAATATTTTGAGTTACAATAAAAAAGCACTGAAACAAACAGAACACGCAGAACAGAGCAGCCATTGGTGCCGCTATTGTCAGATGCCAAGAAAGCCACTGCACAGAGCAACGCCTTCCACCCCAGCTGGCCAGCCACCGCAGCACATGGCCGATCAATCACCAGTTTTATTCTCATAACCGCCCCAGGGTTTTCTTTCCTCTGAATCAGGTTTTCTTGCCTGTGATAGCTTGGGTAACCACAAAAGTGACTAACATTAAATGACATCATTTGTCTCCTCTATATTCATTTGCACACAAACTTCAAAGTAGAAATGATACTTAATCTGTTAGGAAGTTACATGTATGTCTGCTGCTGGCACTCATTAAAACCTAAGTGACTCAATATCTGATTGCATGTCAGTAAAGAACAGCTACAATAGAAAATGTTCAGTCCTTTAAAGTCGCCCTTGCAAAGTGCAGCATAGAGTCTAAGTTTAGGCTAATGGTGTGCTGTTAGAATGAATATCTAGAGCATACATCTACTCACTGCAAATAAGTATTCTAGCACATTGCTTTGGAACCAAGTCTCAGGATAATACACCAGTCTGACAGATAAACACTCAAACCTCATAGTACCAAATCAGTTCAGCTATTTTAAATCACTGTTGTAAATATTGAATAGCAAATGAACAAAACTAATTTTAAAAAGCCCCAACAACTTGTTTTCTTAGCGCTGTTTCCTATTTAATTCTTCTCAATAAAATATCTTTTGTGAAGTCTGTAAAACCTCTCTGCAAAGATCTTAAATTTTGAAGAAAGTGGTAAGGTAACCTCTCACCTCTTCCTACACGATTCATCTCTTTCAAAAGCAGAAAACAGTCACAGAAATGAAGGTGTCAACTGCTGGCAGGACCAGCCCAGAGCTCCAGCCTATGAGAAGAGTACCTGCACTGGTTACCACTCCTCTCTTGGCCCACGTGCTAATTTGATGGTTCAACAGGGTTTCAACAGCTTTATCATACAAGGAAAAACACATCAGCAGTAGAAAGAAACTCAGTCTCCAGGCAGGAGATGAGAGCTGGTGCATTATTACCATAGATTTTAAGAGGAGGTGCAGCCTCAAGAGCTAGCAGCAACAGACAAACATCTGACCTGTTCCTCTCCCTTTCCTAGGCTGCCCTACAATAAGAAAATAAATAAATAAACAGATAGATAGTTAGCTAGATAAATAAATAAAGTCAGTCCCTGGAGACTTCCAGGTAGTAAGAGGCCTTGGAAACATACAGATGGCAGCAAGCCCTTTGGGAACAACCTCTTCAGTAGATAACCCATACTATTTAAATTAATGGTAGATGAGACACGACAACTCCCCTCCTTACATAAGGATTCATACATCACAAACAAAAATATCCAACTGTCATAACTGCCAAATACCTGCACAAATGGAAAGACCTGCACAGCTTCACTAGATTCTTGATTAAATGCTGGCCAAAGCCCCTGTCCCAGGCCCACAGTTTCCTGCCCTGTTGCCTCCCGACATAGCAGAGTAGAGCTGGAGCTGCTGCTGTCCTGGGAAATCTCTCCCACACCCACCTGAATGTTTCTACTTCCAATTGGATTTCACACAAGCCTTTAATTTTTTTAAAAAATATTTTTTTATTTGATACAAAGTTAAAAAATCAGAATGAGGTGCTATAATTTTAGTAAAGATCTCACTGATCTGATCTAAACTTTCCCACTCAGAATTCAGCACTGCTGGAAATTACAACTACCTCTCTTTCCAAAACTGTGACAATCCTTACCACCCATTCCCACCCAGCACTATTAACCAGCCTTCCTTTACTACCCTGACTGCAGATCAACTACACAAGTGATCTGGTTCTCTTCCACTTGCCATCAGCCTCCCATTTTCTTCAAGCTAAAAGCTGAGGACACATTTTAAGGTACTGATTATGGCTTTTCATTGGAGCTGAATATGAAGAATTTGAACTGGACTTAGTAGAACCTGATCTTAGCAGTTATTTGCAGCATTAACAAATGGCAGAATAAACACTGACGCAGAATGAAAGCTCTCTCTCTCCTGGGGCAGGGCAAATGCAAAGAAGAGATTCTTAGTATTTTATATGTTCTTTCTGGTGCAATTCTCTTGTACACAGCAGCATAAATATCTACCATTCAGAGATTTCAACCAACAGTACCCTGAATGAAGAGTACTGTTGTGAGATACTATATGGATGATAAAAATAACATCTTTAGCTAGAAATTTTATAGAACTTTTTATTGTGCGTTATCTAAACCCTCTACAGATGAGATTTGAAATTTGAATCCAAGTTGCCACATTTAATTACTAAATAAATCTTGCACTAAATCTTCTGAGCCGATTTTAATAATTGAAGACTTTCCTCCTACAAATCCTTCCAGAGGCAAAAACTCATATCATTTAATATAACTATATGGCTTTCTGAGCTCTATAACACAGAAGTACAAATTGTAAGCATAAAGCATTACTGTAACTCTGGAACATTTTAGGTTTATTTATTATTATAATTCTGTGCCATTCTTCTGTTGCCTATCTTGCTGTACTGTTATCCTGATGTGGTCATACAGCTCTAAACAGGCTTGACAATGTTCAGTAGGGTTAGGTTTGAATTAAATCCGCAGATTTTACTACTTCCAACTTTAAAGATCAAAGTTTGAATTTCAATATAGAACTGAGTTTGGGGTTAAGCCTCATCAACAGCATCTGAGACTTTAAAGAAACTGACATTCTAAACTAGGAAATGATTTTATAGGAAAAGAAAAGTCTAGCTTTTCAGAGTGAACAAGCCAAAACTAACTTATCAGAGGATATTTTTCTACAACACAACCAAAATATTGCTGCTAGTCTGGTTTTATCCCTTTTAATTAAGCCTAAATTTTTGATTAGATTTATTCCAAGGCATGTAAGCAGAAAATATTCAGGTATGCTAAAAGCTAAGCTATGCTAGGCTAAGACAATTGCTTCCATTTTCTGAAAAATGGATTTCCCTAAAATATGCTTACACACACACAGTCAGTCTGCTGCTACTGTCAACCATCTTACTGCTTTTTAGCTAAAAATACATCCCGCTTTACTTCAAATATGTAAAAGTCAGTGAATGATGGTTAATTGCTCAGTCATGTAGTGTGTACAGCTGGAGACCAAATAATGTCTGTTCCAGTTTCCCAAGCTTGTTTTAAGTATGTTCTCATGGGTCCTTCTGTAATTCCCTTCACTCCACCCCTTAGCTAGACATACATCTCTCTCTCCATCTCCTGAACCAATTTGTTCTATTTTTGCTAGCACTTTAGATTTAAGGTAATGATGAGACTTTTGTCCTTTATCTCCAGACAGATGGAAATCTGGGTCTGGATTCTTTCATCTGTTTCATGCACGCTAAAGGGCCTGCGCCGAGCCCCACTGCTTTCTGATAGGGCCCTAATAACAGCAAGTTTCCACATGTACATACCCAATTGCACAAAATCAGCATTCATGTTTTCAGCATAGAAGTATTTTCAATATTTATGATGCACAAATGTCTCTTTCAACATCAAGTAGACCAATAAGAGCTCCTCATTTTAATAGAAACATTCCCACATATACGTTAAATACTTCGAAGTGCTTATAGATTACTGGGTGCATTATATTTTCATCCATTTATGTTTGTTAGTCTCAAGACTATTTTTACATTAGAAGATCATCAATAAAAGCACAGACTTGCTAGGAATTGAATGCAGACGCACAAAGAATATTTTTAGTGCCTTTTTAAAATGGTACATTCTAAAAAACTAAAAAGGCTAATTTAAAATAATTTTTCTTCTGGTGCTCTTGAAAAATCCCAATATTCAAAAATATTCCTCACTTTGTGAATACCCCTGTTAGGAATAAGACTTGAGAATTCACATGCTTCGGGCTCTCTGACAACAAAATTTCCAATTCAATAAAGAAAAGCCACAAAACCCACAAAGCCATCTAAAAGAAACAAATTTACATTTTTCCCCCCTCCATGGCAATGCAGATCTTTAGATAGGACATCAGTGCTTATAGTTGCAAAACCATTTTTAAGTTGTTTTCTTTGTAAAAAAACAAAATGAGCTACTGCAGTCAGATGTCTGCAGTGCTGCAGTGTGGTCCAGTGAAGGTTTATTGTGAGATACTTTATTTGTATCTTAAAATTTTCTAGATTAGTTTACTGAATAAAATAAAGCTGGAAAGTCTAGCAATAGTTTTGAAACATCAGTTCAAAATGAGAGAGGAGACTGCTCCAATTTGGACACTATGGTTATGCCCTAGCAGAACCCTGGCTAAGAGATAAACATAATCCATGAGTTAAAATAAACCTCTTGTTATCAAATCCTGCTCCTCTGAGGTGTAGCACAGGAGCACTAAGGTGATAGAGAATGCTGTACACAGCATAGATGGGGCTGATTCCAGCTTCACATGTTACAAGTGGATTATCTCTGCGTGGGATTTATCCTCATAACATGACAGAGGCGAGTTTGCCTCTTACATCTTAACTAAGAACCTTAAGGTAACTTCAGCAGAAAGGGACCTCCAGGGGCCACTTGAAGGAGGGCTAGCTTTGAATTCGGACCAAAGGCCTTGTCCAGTCCCGCAAGAACACGGGATGTTGCGCACCTCCTGGGGCCCCTGTCCCTGTTTTCTAACCATCCTAAGTGTGAAGAGCTTTTTCCTCATATCTAACTGAAATTGTCCTTGCTGCGACATTCGTCTTTTGTCCTTCTACTACACATCTCTGAGAGGAATCACTCCGCCTTCTCTCTAGCCCCTCATTCCCCTATGACAGACTGGAACAGTTACTCACACACCAAAAACAACAACAAAAGAGATTCCCAGAGCAAGGCAAAATAGATTCAAACAGATTGGGACACGGCTGCTCTAGCTAGCAATGATTCTGTCTATACTTGTAGCAGATGCTCTTAAAAACCACCAAAGCTAAAAAGGCCACAGAGCAGCACAGAGGTCTAAAGGTAAAATATACTGTTATTTAGTGTACTAAGCTGTCCACTAAACTATTATATCACTAAAAGGAAAAACTGTAATAGAGCAGAAATTTTGATTCTTTGTGAAAGATCATGTCTCGCTGTTGTCTTACAATCAGTAATAATATGGGTGGTCTCTGAAAAAATTATTAGCACTCCAGAAATACTCACGGTGCAAACACATACACCAGCAGCCACAGTTTCACTACTGTGTAAGTTACTGCAAAGCAAAACCTTTTAAGAATACAAGTATCCAAAGATCAAAGGTAAAAAGAATGCAGAACTTCTTTATGATTATTTTTTCATAGCATTAATTTATCTGTAATTTAAACTACTCACAGGAAGGGAACTCACCTCTCTCTTTCAAATGGGAGACTTGTCAGGCAGTAAACTCACAGCTGAAGATCTCTATCTCAAAGAGGCTAAAAGACTAAATTATTTGCAATTTAACTATAACCTAATTCCAAAGGAATTGTGCTTGTATAGCTTTTTCTAACAGTTTATGCAAGCACAGGCCAGCTGAGAACAAACAAGGCATGAGCTGCATACAATTCCAGATTCCTAATTAACCATACTTACTACAACAAGCAGCATCACTGCACTAAACTAGTTAAGATGCAAATTCTTCTATCAAGCCAATGCTACAGAGACAACAGAATTTGGAAATATAGCAAAAGAACCAAGACTCTGGTGTTAAACTCTTAAGAGTTTAATTAGGCAATCCAATTTGTTTTCTTAAACATTTGTACAACAACACATAAATGCTAGAACCAGTCTACACTGTTTGCCTTTGTCATTGTACAAATAAGAGTAAACAGCAAAGGTTTTGTGCTTACGAAGTAAATGTGTTCCCATAATCTTTCATATGCTTTGCAGACATATTCAGACATCAGGTGCACTTTTCATCCAAATTCCTTCCCATGCTCACATACCAAGACCTGCCTCTGAACTGAACATGAAAGATATTTTAAAAATATTTTTCCAGGTATACAAGTTTATACTCTACAGTTCAACACAAATTATTTTCAAAGTCACCAGCAGCACTCATTCTAGAAGAAACAGAAGAAATAGGAATTGCTACACTTAGTGGAAGTATGTCATAATTTAAAATAGCACATCAAAAACAGTGTGTCTTCCTGAAATCAAATCTGTACATACTGCTCTGCATCCAGAAATACAGAATACCATAGCTTATATTGAAAATGGATCCTAAAATGCGCTCCACCTACCTTAAAGGCAGGGCTGAAGGCTATATCTGGATTACCAGGAAAAATTGAGTAGGATTTAATTATTCCCTTTGCTGGGACGACAAGAATGGCTGCAGGGGAAGAGGACAGGGAAGTAGGCAGCAGAACTCAACATTCACTGACTCTTCTGCATCCAGCAGTGGTATGTAGACCTTATAACCTTCATCCTGAGCTATTTCCTCATGCACAGATCAACAGCATAAACTAACTCACTCCAGGAAGCAACTGTAGATGCTACAAGAGGGGTCATACTCCTCGCGCTGAAAAACCTGCATGGAGAGATTTATACGAGGTTTCACAGTACAACTGCTCACAGCAGGGATGGAGCAGCAAAGATCTGACACCCTGTAGGTCAGTACTGAGCAACAGCACGTGAGTCCTATAGAAATAGAGGGCAATCAGAAATCAAGCTTAACTGTTTGGGTTATCCCTTCTTCAAAGGGAAAAAAACTAAAAAACCCAAAACCAAACAAAAACCCCAAAGACATACAACTACATTGCAGTGCTAAGAATTCCGCTGGTAAAACAAAGAAATCTAGATGGCACAACACAATTACAAGGAAGCCAAAACTTATGCTCATCTCCAACGAAACCTAAATGCAACACAAGACATAGAATTCTACCGGTGAGACAAATCAGTAATACAAATACAGTAAGCATTTTGGGTCTTATTTATCAGCCTAAACCTCAGTCTAAACCCTTAAGTCTGGTTGTCCCTCCTGGCTGGAAGGAATGCCTCCTCTAGGCCAGAGAAACTACATATTAACTGTCGGCACATACCTGCTTCTACTTACCTTTTTCTTCTAGGCTTTAGGGACTCCTTACAAGGTGGCACAAGCATTGAGCCTGGGTACAAAAGGCCCACAGGTCTAATTCCATTTCACTGCAGTTCAAAGCAGAAGAATGACACATGAGGTTTGCACTGTGGCCAGTTCTGCCCTTTTAAAAATTTCCAGTAGTGAGAAGCAGCCAGATAGCTGGGTGAAAATACTGTATGAGATCTTGTGACATAGGTCCTTTTCGTAATACTGACTATAAACTGGTCTGAAATATTGCAGTGGAAAAGTTATGTCAGCCCTTTACAGAGTTACAAAACCAGAAGATGTTTAAGTTAAGACAGCAACACCAGCAATGAAATCAGTGACTACTGAATAGTTAGAATAATCATATCTGGCTTTAGGAATTTTGGAGCAAGGGGAGTATTCCCTCCACTCAAGGAATAGAATTTGTAAAAAAAACCCCAAAACTACTATTAGCAGTCCAGAAACTGGGGGCAGGACAAATAAGCTGATCAATAATGGATGCCCTTCTAGCAGTTACACAGTGAAGATCACTGACTGAGACAGACCTGGTTCCACATTGAGAAAGAGCTGGAAATTGGGGAATAAGGTTATAGTCTGACACTATCATGCTAAGAAAACCCAAGCATGTCAACCCTGTCATGCTGGGGATGTAGCGGGTGCCCAGCAAAAGTCTGGGGAGGCAAGGGCTAACTTGTACCAGCTGGCAGTAACTCAAGACAACATGACCTGTACTTTATAAGTTATGGTTGAAGAGCTCCCAGATGAGCTAGATTAATAAAGCTGTAGCCTAATTAAACCACATTCTTCACATCTCAGCCTCCCATGTGTCTGGGAAGATCAATGCAAACCAAGGCAACCCAAGTGGGAATTATTAAACGCATCTGTGAGCC
>WEIS01036230.1:0-12194 GCA_013389965.1 Todus mexicanus
TTTTTTTTTTTTTTTTAGCCCTTCCGATATTGTTTTTACAGCAGGCAAGGTTTAATTAAAGAGAGGAACTAGGACACTTGTGCTGTCCAGAAGATGCTCTGAGGATGTGGTCCTTTTCCACCAGTGTTACATTGGGAGTCCAGAGTTGTTGGGTTGACTGGAGAAAGGATCTTTATGGGCTGCAGGGACTGGGTGGGCTTTGGATGGGTGAGGAGACACCTTCCTCCTCACAGCTCCTGGTGGTGATGGGCGGGTTCACAGATTCACAGAATGTTGGGGATGGGAAGGGACTTCGAAAGCTCCTCCAGTCCAATCCCCCCATTGCCGCAGCAGGATCACCCAGACCAAGTCCCACAGGAACTCGTCCAGGCGGCTTTGAGACGTCTCCAGAGAAGGAGACTCCACAACCCCCCTGGGCAGCCTGGGCCAGGCTCTGGCACCCTCACTGCAAACAAGTTCCTCCTCACATTCCAGTGGAACCTCCTGTGTTCCACTTGAATATTAGGAAGGTGAACCCTGAACGGGGCTGGGGACAGTGGCTGGGGTATCCCCTTGGCTTCGGGGTGTGTGGGGAAGGCTCGTGCATTGAACAGGGAGAGGGTTTGAGCAATGGTGTGAGGACAGGAGGAAGAAAAGAGGTGAAGCAGGTAGGAACCAAACCAGCTTGGGAGCGGCAAGCTGGCGGGAGGCAGCTGGGCTTCCAGAAGCCACAAGTGCTCGCCTAGGGCAGAAAAAGCCAGCGAGAGCCGCCTTGTCCTCACCCTGGGCTTTCCCTGCTCTGGGTGGTGCAGGATCCCTGGGCCTGCCCCAGGCTGGGGAAGGAGCTGGCCCCAGGGGCAGCTTTTGGGGTGCAGGAGCTGGGACAGGGATGGTGGCTCCTGGTCTCTGGTCCTGCTGCACCCACCACGCTGCGTGGAGGCGGGGAGAGCAGCCCATGACCCCCATCCCTCCTAACAACACCCCACGACCCTCATCACTCCCAAGAACACCCCACAACCCCCATCACTCCTAACAACACCCCCACGACCCCCATGGCTCCCAAGAACACCCCATGACCCCAAGAACACCCCAGGTCCCCCATCCCTCCCTAGCGAGCCCCCGGTGCCTTTCCCAGTGGCGAAGCCCCAGCCGAGGACAACAAGCTGCGGAGACCTCGACGGGGCGGGCTGGGGGAATGGGGGGCTCTGCTCTGTCCTGGGGTGCAGGGACCGAGCACCTCGGGGTGCAATGAGCCGGGGGGGACCCCGAGGGCTGCGCTCCCCCCTCGGCTGCTGCGTCCGCCCCCTCGGGGCTGCGGGGAGCGCTCCGGCAGAATGGGGGTGATCGGCTCCCCCCGGGGTGCTCAGCTCCTCCTGGGGTTTTCGGCTCCCCGAGGGGTTCTCAGCTCCCCCAGGGGTGCTCATCTCCCCCCTGCACCCCAAAGCGAGAGGGCGGGGAGAGGAGGGTGGGGCCTCTTTTTTGGGCATCCCCCCCCCTCTAACTATTCCCTCCCCAGGCGGCTCCGGTTCTCCTCCCAGGCCAAAAATATTTGCATGCTTTTTCGAGCAGGACTTCCTGATTGCTCTCCATTGGCTGCAGGTAGAAAAGCTGTGCAGAGCCGGGGCCACGGCCAGCAGGACACAGCTCATGCAAACCTCGAATTGAGCTTCATCCCCCCCCTCCTTTCCTCCTCCTCCTCCCACCTCCTCCTCCTTTTTCTTCTCCTCCTTTTCCTCCTCCTCCTCCTCTCTCAGCCCGGCTCCCCTGGCTCCCTCCTTGCCCAGCACATGTAGAAAGTTCTTGCTGGGGCTCCCGCTGCTGTCCCGCTCCCCTTTTGCTGCTCGTAAGGAGCTCAGCGAGAGCCAGGCTGGGCTAAAACCCCCTACCCTAGAGCAGGGGTGTCACCCCCACTCCCCAAAATAAAACCCTCTGCTCACCCCATGGTGGATTTCAGCAGCGGCCGCTGACTTGGGGAAGAAGCTTCAGGTCGAGGAGAGCAACCATGAATGAGATGTCAAGTTTCCTGCACATCGGGGACATCGTCTCCTTGTACGCCGAAGGCTCCGTCAACGGCTTCATCAGCACTTTGGGGTGAGTGAGATGTTCCAGGGGTTGCCGGTCGACTTGGGGCAGCAGCCGCCCGCTATGGTGGGATGGGATGGGATGGGACGGGGAAGTGGTGCTGAGCTTGAGCCTGGTGGCAAAAGGGCAGTGAGAATGGGGCCAGGTGCTGGGGAGGGCAAGCTGGGTGCCCCTGGGCTCTCCTCCAGCTCCAGTTGCTGCGCGGGGCAGGATGTGACCCTGTCGCCCACCCTCTCTGGCTGCGGTGGTCATGAACTGTTTGCCACCCCCCTTGCTCCCCATTAGGGGCTGGGGGAGCTGAAACGGGCTCGAGCAGTTTGAGGGGCTGCTGGGGTTAGGAAGGGGTTGTGTGTGTGGCTGAGCAGGATGGTTCGGGCAGCCCGATCCCTCCTGGGCAGCCGGGGGTGGTTAAACGCTTCCAGCCCTGGCCAGTGTGGCTGGAGGCTGCCGTCCCCTGGCACAGGCAGTGATGGTTCTTGCTGTGCCCCCTCACACTTGGTGGTCAGCAGGAATCCCTGCAGAGTCACCAAGACACAGCTGCCCATGGCCACCAAGTGCTGCAGAGCTCGGGGGCACCAGGGCACTGCCAGGTCCATGCTGAGCCAGCTCCTTGCAGCCTCCTGGACACACCAGCACGGGCGAGGAGAACTCCCAGCCTGACCTGGGGAGACAGGCGGAGATCTTGGGGGACCTGTTGCTTGTCCCGCCTGTTTCTGTGCAAGCCAATGATGCTGCCAAAGCAACCCCTGGGTAAAGCCAGGCCAAGACCTTCAGCGATGCCCTTCTCCATCCGCTGGCTCCTTGCTCCCTCCAGGAGCGTTTGCCCCACGGCACGGAGAGAAGCTGCGTCCCCGTGGTGGGGAGGGCTCTGGCAGGGCTGCTGGATACCCCTGGGACACGGGTGGGTTTTTTCCTTCCCCTGCAGCAGGGACTCAAACCCCACCCGCAGCCCCAAAGCGGGTGGACGTGGGTCTGTTCCAGCACGCCTGCCCTTGCGCTGCGTGGAGGAGAGGCTGAGCTCAGCCAGGAATGCTGACTTGGATGGGATTCCTGGGGCAGGAGCTGCCCGGCTCTATAATCTGCGATGAATGCACTTGCTCCCACATGCCTATGTATAACCGGCGACGTGCATACCTTCGCCTACGCGTGTTCGCGCACCCACCGCTGGGCACGCGCGGCCTCGGGGTTCATGCCCACCGAAGCTTTGCTCCGACTGCCCGCGGGATGCTGCCCAGAAATGGGCCGCTGGGCGCAGACCCGGCCGCAATATCCCTGTGGGTGCAGCTCCACGGTGTCGGACAGAAGGTCCTGTACGTGCAGGATGCAGCCCGGCTGTGCCCAACCTGCCCTGGGTGGGAGGGAGGACATCCCCGTGGTGCTTTTTGGAGAGGTCTCCTTGTAACTGGCCTCCTCCCAGCGCCGCAGCCGTGCCAAGGCAGCTCAGCGCGGAGCACCCCTCTGCCTTGTCTGTGCAATCGGGGCTGGAGGAGGCTCCGCTGGGACCCAACACTGGTTATTAACCCACGCAGCATGTCCCAATGCTGAGTGAAGAGGTGTTTAGACTCTGGAGCTCTGATCCCTTTGCAGTTCTGGCCCCCAGATCCCCCTTTTTGCCGGGTGCTTCTCTAGACTCGCTTATAAGCGTCGGCAAAGCAGAGCTTGCTTGGAGAACCTCCTCTCCCAGGCCTTTGCTGGGCAGCTCCACTGTCCCGGGGTTCTGCTTTCTCCCAGTTGTTTCCAGCCCTCTGGAATTGTTCTCCCTTGTTCCCCGCGGCCTGGGAGACCCAACCACACCTTAAATCACTCCTTCGATAAAGGGCTGGCTGAGTCACCGAGAGTGCTTCTCCCAAACCCTCCTGCCACAGCTCGGGCCCTTATGTGGCTCATTTGCAAGGCAAACGGCGCTGCCAGCCCCGCGCACAGTGCTGTGTGCCCAGCTGAGCACCCTGCCCCAAGAGCTCCCTCCATCCTTCCTCACAGAGCGACTGCTTTTGGCTGTGGGATCGCTGGGCGCCTGCAGCGGGATCCTCTGTTGCTGCAGGATGATCTGAAGTGTCTCCAGGTGTTGGGTCACCAGTGGGTGGACACCAATGCACCGGTGCTGTGACATCCCCGGGTCGATGTCCCAGTGAGCTGCTCCTCCCAAAAGCTGCAGAGGTCTCTGGGGTGTCCTGGGTGATGCGGGTGTGAATGTCAACTAGATCCCAACCCTGGTGGTGCTCACGGGCGGTGCTGGTGGCGACTGGGGGGTCTGTCCATCCATGCTCGGGATGCTCTCCTGGGAGGTGCGGCGGAGTTTGGAGCTGTTGCCTCCAACTCCTCCACAACCGCGTTTGCAAAATGCCCAGAGAGGCTGAGGAAGGGGAGAAGGGTCTGGGGAGAGCACGGGGAAGGAGGAGGGTGTGCCCTGGGGATGCTCCCTCCTGCCCTGCTCTGCTGCAGCTCGTGCTTTGCCTTCAACCCATTAACCCCAGCGCTTTGTCACTGGTGGTGGCTGGTCCAGATGGGGCGGGTCTGGGAGCCCTGCGTGAAGCTCGGCCTGGGGAAGTGAGACGGGAAAGGTCTTGTTTGGGACTGAGCCAGCACATGGAGCACCGGCTGCTCCCACTGCCCTCACGTTTGGAGGAACTGGGACTCGTCTGAGCAGCTTCGCCTTGAGCCCTGGTGCTTGGGGGTACCTGGGGGCTGGACTCGCCGCTCACCCAGCTCTGAACTTCCCTCATCAGGCCGGTGTCCCATGGTCAGCGGGATGCCTTGAAAAGCAGCAAGGAAGCAGAACCAAGCCCCTTATTAACACTGAGTCTCAACGGATTTGGTTTTATTTTATTTTTTGAAGCGCTTTCCTCCTGAGGATGATGGAGAGGGCTGGCGGTGGAGGTGGGGGGAACCCTGTGGCCCCCAGTTGAGCCTCCTCTGCTCCCAGTCCCCCCAAATCACGCTGTCGAAAGCCCCTGGGCACAAACCCTTCCTCCTGCACACCCTCTCTGCAGTGGGCGTCTGCTCTTAAGGAGGAAAAACATCCTGCTGAAGGGTGGGGAGCGTGCTCTGGTGCTGGGCTAGGTGCAGGAACACCGAGCCAAAATACCCAAACCAGTGAGAACGCTAAAGGCAGCCCAGAAGGAGGAGGGCGCTTCAGAAATCCCACGGGAGGGCAGGGCGAGAGCTGGTTGCTCTAACGCAGCAGCACCCCGAGATGCTGGGGGATCTAGACTGGGGGAACTGGGCTGAGGGCAGCCACGTTACTGGTCGCATCCCTTGGCTGTGCCACTCAACACCCTGGGAGTGATACGATCCCTTGGGTGGGATGAGAGGACAGGGCGGGTGCACTGAAGATGCCAAAAGTGGCTTGGGGGACATGGGAAGGTGCTCAGGAGGAGTTTGTGAGATGCAGGACTCAGGGATGGTTTGATTTTCCCCACTTGGCTTGATTCGAGGCTCCTCGCAGCCAAGAGGTGGGGAAGGGCTCTGCGGGGCTGCCCGACTTCGCTGCTGCAAATTAAAGGTGTCCGAGGAAACGGCAGCTTGAAGCAGTTTGGGACAAAAGCAGCGGCGTGGCTCAGGGCGCTGGGGTTGGTGCTGAGCTGCAGGGTCTCCAGAGCTTGGCACCTCACCATGGACAGCTTGGATGTGCAGATGCTTTGCTTCTTAGAGGCTATCACTGGTAACTCCTGGCAGGTCTGTGCCTGGGGAGAGGGAGGTTTTGGCATAGGGGGAACACTCACTAATGTGGGGTGCCCCATGGGGATCATCCAGGCAAAGCAAACCAGTGACCAAGCAGGGAAAGGAGCTCCAAGACTTTGCTGTGGTTCCTGCTCCAGTGCAGCTGCCTCTTCTTGCCAGGGGATGTGTGACCCCATCCCTACCATCCCCAGGACCTGCTGGGGGCTTGGGGACCGACACCACGGGTTCGCAGAGGGGTAGGGCTGGTGGCAAAGCAGCAGTCGGCTGGTTGAGGTGCAATAACACCTTGGGTCGCTGTAATTGTGCTCGCAGGTGGATTTGCAGGGTGGAGCCGTTCAGGGAAACACAGCTGGTTAAAGGGTAACTCCAGCTCTGCCAGGTCAGGACGAACTTGTCTCTGCGGGGAGGAGAAGCACGCGAGGCCAAGAGCACCTTCCTCCTCCCTCCCGGCACCAGGACGGTGGGGGAAAAGCTGCATTTTTGCAGCTGCCCTACGTTCACTCGTTTTATTTTGATTCCTCCCCGTGGGCTCAGTGCCCATCCTGCAGCCCCAGCCAGAGAGGCTGACCCGGCCCAGGCCCAACAGCGAGCTCTCCCCTGCCTCCTCCTCCTCTTCCTCACCTCCAGAGCTTGGTGGGCTTTGCAGTGGGGTGCTCCTGCCTGGCTTAGGGCTCCCCTTTTTCCCAGAGCATTCCTTCCCCGGGCACTCCTGGACTGTGGTGTGCCGGAGATCCCCTCGGCATGAGGAGGAAGACTCTCTCCTCTTCCTCAGCCCAGGTTCCCGTTGCAGGAGCAGTGCCTCCACGTCAGCCCCAGCTGGCCGGTGTCCTCGGGGAGGCTCGAGGTGTCCGACTGCTGTGGATTGCAGCGCTTGGACGAGCTGCTTTTCCCCCCCTTGACCTCCGGCGAAGGCTCTGCCTCGCGCGAGGCCAAGCGCGCTGGCCCCGGCCCAGGCAATCACTTTGTGCTCGATGTTTTAAAGCACGGAGAAAACCCCGCGGGGACCACAGCGATGACTTGTGATGCTTAAAGCTAACCAGATGCTCGCCCGTGCCTTGCCGGGCTGCGGGCAACAGGCTCATCCGCGCACAGGATCTGGCCCTTTGCGTTCCCTGGGGGGAATTGGAAAAGGCACAGCGTCAAGTTTCCATCCCTGCCTCCAGCTCAGGATCTTCCTCCAGGTGCTCGGATGCCAGCAGCCCTTTTTTCTCCTTAACACCTGAGCAGTAAAAGCCGCTCTCGGCGTGCCCAGCGTCCTCCCCGCAGCTTGGCAGCGAGCGCCGGCGCGGCCCCGCTGCTCTAATAGCAGAGGGAGCTTCGATTTGCCCCGTCCCACTGTGTTAATACCGGTTATTCATGGAAGCATGTCCTGGCCCCAGCAATCACCCAGGTGACTCATGTCCACCCTGTCAAAATCCCTCTTTTTTTCCCTTTCCTTTTCAGCGATTTTTAACCGGAGGATGTTTAGGGCCAGAGTATCGGTTTAATACAAATAACGCTTCGCATTCCTGCAGAGCGTGTAAGCCCGGGGATTAAAGATGCTGAAGCTGCCTTGAGATCATTAACTAATTAAGACTTCCAGCCTGGCAGGTCACTGTCTCTCATCCTGCCTGGCGGAGCGGTAACGCCGGGCACGGGGAAGCAGCAGGCGAGTGCCGCAGGCAGAGCTTTGCTGGCTGGGAGGCTCCTCGTGCTGTTTACTTCGGCACTGAAAATGGGCCAGGCGGGTTGGGCGCTTCCTTGGATCCCCCTTGCTGTGATGATGGTGGATTTGGGAGTTTTAAAGTGCACAGATGAGCCGGGCCCTTTGCTTTTGTAGGCAGTGCTGGGAGCTGGGTGTGTGCTGAGGGTCAGGGCTTCGCTCCGTGAGCTGGCCTGTGGGTTGGTTGGAGCTCAGCCCTCGATGGGCTTTGCTTCCAGGGGCAACAAAAGGGTTTGTTCCTCCCTGTCCCTCACTAAAATAATAGCGATAGAAACCAAAACCACCTACAAGCTGCAACGGGGCTGGGCTGAGGCTTTGCATATCTCCTGTGGGGTGAGACGGGTGGTGCAGCCTCTGCTCTGCTCTGGTTTTTCCCCCCTTGACCTCTTTCCCTGCCCTCTCGAGGCTCCATAGGAGTTTGGGAACGTACCCGATTGCTTCCCTGCTCTCATGGCTCATGGAAAAGGCATCGTCTTTGGGCAGCCCTTGGTTGGGACCCCAAAACCCACCACGAGTGTTTGCAAAGCCAGAGTTTCTCCGGTGAACAGCTCCTTGGCTAAAACCTCTTGGGGTTTTTTTTGGGTTTTTTTTTACAATCTAGGTCTTGGCTACTTTTTTTTAAGGTTCAGCTGCTGCCAAAAGCCTTTGAGAAATTGCTTTTCTCTCTTTATTTGAAATCGAAGGTTGATCTCCCCCAACCCCGGGAGCTTTAAGGGGAGCAGGGAGGTGGTGGCGGGGCAGGCGCTGGGTGTCGGAGCACCCTGCCAGCCCATGGCTCCGCCGCCAAGGACACAGCGGCGCTGGGGTCCCCGGGGTCCCCATCCATCAGCGGCGAGGCCAAATTCCTCTCTGCCGAGCTATTGAAAGGAATTTTCTCCTCCTCCGGAGAGCGGCTGGGCTGGAGGAAGGCGGCTGAATCTGTTGGGATAACTGTATCTATTGCCAAGCCTTCGCAGCGTAGTGTTTGATGCTTGGCTGGTTGGTTTGTCTGGGGGGAGTTGAGGGTCCCGTGGGTGGCCAGAGGGGCCAGCAAAGGCTCTGCCATGCCCTTTGCTGCTGTGCCAGGGCTCTGCACCTCCCTTCTCCAGGCTGCATCTTCCCTCCCGTCCCGCGATGGATGCTCCCTGCCGGGATGGCGTGGTGGCTGCGTTCCTGCATCCACTCGCAATCTCCCCGGCTGCCTGAATTCATCCTCCGCAGGTGGGGACACGCTTCGCACTTCCTCGCCTGGGGCAGGAGCGGAGTTTCTCTCCTCGCATCCCTTCCCAGTGGCTGGGAGAAAGCTGGCGAGCGGGTACAGCCTGTCTTGCTGGAGCACCGAGTTCCCTTGAAAGCCTCGTGGGCTGAGCAGATGAGCTGCGGGTGGCCCCCGGTGCCCTGAGCCTCTCGGGCGACGCTCGTCCTTCTTCTGCGCTTTGGGTGCTGAGCAGAACCTTGTGCCGGGTTATGCTTTGGTGTTGTTGGTAACTTTGAAAAGGGATGTCCCATCTGTCCTGCAGTCGGTGCTCAGCACCCAAGGCTAAGCCTGCAGGGTTTTGCTCAACGGTGGGAAAACAAAGAGGTGGGCAGGGAGGAGCCACGCAGCCCTTTGCATCTGATGGGCAGAGCCAGCGCCTCTGATCAGATAATAATTAATAACTGGCTTTGGGGGGGCCTCTGCCACCTCCACGGGCGGCAGCTACACCCTCCGTGTCCCGCTTGGGGCGAGCTCCCAGCAGCAGAAGGAGAAGCATTGAGTGAAAGTTGAACTCATCACATTTTTGCCAGATTAGCAGTGAAATAACAGCACGGCCAGCGCTCCGTGCCAGGGGTGGATCCGGCTCAGCCGGGAGCTGGGCAAGGCAGGATTTGCTCCAGCAGGACGCGGGCGTCAGAGCCTCCCGCACGGGTCACTGAGCAAAGGGCTCAGGACCGCGGCCGACACGAAGCATCGCGCTTCACGGCGCCCGGTTTATACCCAACCCTTTCTGCCCCAAGGGACCGGGGTGAAAACCACACGTGAACGAAATGATGGGTGGTGGCAAACAAGCGGCAGTGTCTTTGGAGCAAGCGCCCAAGAGCAGCTGCTTGCTCCAGGAGCTGAGTGTTGTCGTGCTAAATATTTATAGAGTGCAAATGGGTGGGAAACGGGAGATGCAGCTTTCGATGTTGTTGCTCTGGGCCAGGTGACGGTGGCGCGGTGCTGTGGTTTGTGGCGAAGCAGCTCCGCTCGCTCGGGTTCTCGCTGTGACACCCTGCTCCTGCTTCTTGTCCCCGTTGCAGGCTGGTGGATGATCGGTGCGTGGTGGAGCCGGCCGCTGGTGACCTGGACAACCCGCCCAAGAAGTTTCGAGGTGAGACTGGCACCAGGCTGGGGCAGCTCCCAGTGAGCAGCCTCGGGGGTGATGCTGGCCCCAAGCATCCATGCCAGGGATGGGGACTGTGCTCCCAGTTATCCCAGCTATCCTGGGGTTGGGAGGTGCAGCTTGTCCTTTGCAGAGCAGCCCGGAGGGATCTCGGATAGTCTCCATCACCTTGTTTCTGTGGCTTGGCCAAACCACCCACCCTTCCTCCTTTTGCCTCTGAGGCATTTATTGGAAGCACCTCCATGGTGCGATGGTTCTTGGACCTCTTAGCCCAGCCCTGAGGAGCAGGGGGGTGCTGGGAACCATCCTCTGCAAAGGTGTGTCTGACCATCCCAAAATGCATCCCTAGGGATGCTGGCAGTGGGGTGCCCACCCACCAGGGACAGGAGGGGACGGACACGGGGGCAGTTGCAACAAGCAGACTGTTTCAAGGTGAGCGCGTTAGCACTCGGCGCTAATTACATCTGCTGTGCTTGGCTGCACCTCAGAGAGAGCCGGGGGGGCTAAGCCACCCATTTAGGATGCAGGGAGGTGAGATGGCCTCAAACCTTCAGGCTCCCCAGGGAGCAAACGGCTGCGCTGAGCTCAGGGGGTCACATCCTTGCCCTACGCTGCTCCTCTTATCTGGGAAGTGCTGGTTTGGTGCCTGCCCTGTGTGCTCAGCACCCTGCAAAACGCAGGGGAAGGGCAATGTCCCAAAGAGCTTCCCAGCTGGGTTTGAGTGCCCAGGCATGGAGAATATCGCTGGGGAGTGTTCACAGAGCGCTGAAATTTCCCCAAACTGGGATTGCCACGTTGGATTTGAGGACTGATTGAGGGCAGCCGCTCCTCTCATCCCAGCTACTGTAATTTCAGGCCTTCATTTAAAAAAAATCTTTACAAATATTGGTTCCCCGCTCTCCTTTGTGCCTCTGCGTTCTACTCAGGGCGGCTTTAACATCCCTCAGCAAGGTACTGTGCAAGCCCCCTTCTCTGGGCACCCTCTCATGAGCGTCCCAGCCAGGCAGTGACCTTCCTCTCCACGGGAGCCGTTGCCACTAATTTGTCCACGGAGCTCATTAACGAGCCATCCGACAACTCCCCAGAGTCCTGCAGCCCAGGGAACCCTCCCATTCCCTGACGTTGGTGGACTTTGACCTGGGGCTGGATGGGAAGAGCTGGAAGCAGCCGTGGGGCAGCTGGTACAAGCCTCATCTCAGCAGCCACACCATCTCCCTGCCTGGCCATGGGTGGGTGTTGAAGCTCTTTTCCAGGCGAAGGTCTGGTCTAGACTCAGCCCTGCTCCGTGCAAAGCCTATCAGGATATCCCAGCCACTGGTTTTAATGGCCGGAAAAGTAGCAGGCTGCCTTCTCGATAGCCATCACCGTGAGGGAGGTCAAAACAAGGGGCCGCTGCCGTTTCCCTGCAGCAGCAGCAGCAGCAGCAGCAGCAGCGAGAGGCTTAAGAGGATTTTCATGTGCTGTTGCCGTCCCCGTATCCTGTGGCTGGACCCTGCCCTATCCTGCGCTGCGCTGAGACACACGCGGGTCACGCCGGGGCTCAGCTCAGCTTCCCAGTGGGGAAACAAAGACTCTTCTCCCAGACTCAGGTCCAAATGGTTTTTTTCTAAAACACCAAAACCCACCTAGGGGCTTGTCCCTGCGGCGAGGGACACCCAGCTCAGCCGCTTGCATCTCACCAGGGCTCAGCCCTGGCACATCTCTGTTATTTGCTTTTCTTTGCGGTTTCTTTTCCCCCCCCTAAGGCTCTTCCCAGCCCTGAGTTCAGGCACACCAGGAAAAAAGCAAATAAAGCGCTTCCATCCCATGCTGAGCAGGCACCGTGGTGGCTGCAGGGCCAGCGGGCAGCGAGCCCCTCCCCAGGCTGTGCTGCTGCCCAAAATGCCCCTTTCCCACTCCCCTGCAGGTTTGCAGGAGGCTTTGCCTCTGTGGCCACGGTGGGTGATGGCAGGACAGCCGAGCGTCGCTCTCCTGGGTTGCTTTTGCCAGGAGCTTTCCTCAGTTTCCCTCTTTTTTCGCCCACCACCCATCTTTGCAAAGGGTTATCAGTGCTTAGACTTGGGTGCCAACATCTCCAAGCTTTGCTGGAGACTTTGCGTGTGCAAACAACTCCGTGCCTCAGTTTCCCTCCCCCAAGAAGGGGATGTCAGGCAGCCCCTATAGGCCTGGAGCTGGGGATTTCATTTTCACCTGTCTCTTAATAGCTGGGGTTTTTTACCTCCCCTCCAGTTTCTACTTTCTCCCAGGTCCTTTCGCAGCCTAATTAGCAATTTAATGAAAACGATTTAAACGCTTTAAGGTGCTGCAGGTGGCCCAGCCTGCTCAGAAGCAGTGGGAGAAAGCAGCCAGGCATTGCAGCAGCAGCAACAGCTCCGCTCAGGTTTCCCCCCCCCCCCATTAAAATC
>WEIS01036230.1:12217-39479 GCA_013389965.1 Todus mexicanus
CCCCCCATTAAAATCCAGCGTCACGGCCTCCTTGGCACTGGAGATGCCATTAGCAAATAGACCTACAAAACGAAATGTGAAACTTGGCCTCGTCCCAGCGGCCCGAGCCGGTGAGAACTGTGCTCTGCGCTTGTTTGTTCGTCACTCCCAGGTAAATAAATACGTGCTTGCCAGCGACTCGGGACCCAGGCCAGAGATGGAAGTGGTGATTCTTTTTTTCTTTTGTGTGTATGTGTGTGTGTGAAGTTTCAAGGCTGCTATTTCAGGCGTAATTAGGGCGAGCCAGGCTGCAGAGCCCTTCCTGCCCTCACTGCCCGTCCAGCTTCCAGCTCTGAGAGAGGGTTTGGGAGATGTGAGAGCCTCCTTGTCTTCAGACATCTGCTCTCGTGCGTTAATTCCCAAAGCCTGGACTTGGGTGTCTGTACTTTCCACACCCCTCCTCCATCCTGGCCACAGAAGTCTGGGGAAAATCAGGCAAACTGGGGCAATCTGAGCACGGCTCCACTGCAAGCGTTTGGAGGAGCTGCGATACAAACCTCTGCCTTCCAGGTCCCCAAAGCATTTCTTTCAGGGCTTTGAAATGCAGCTGTTGACATAGAGATTGTAGGAGAGCTTGCTCGTAGCTTCCAGCTCTGGTAATTGAGGTTTCGTGTGAGCAGCCGCAGGAGAACAGCAGCGTGTTTGTAAAACCAGCATATCCTGACGGCACGGGCATCAGCGGGCAGCAGCCTGCGCTCCTGCTGCCTCGGGGTGGCCAGTAGCAGGGTGGCAAAGGAGATGTGGAGACATCTGCTCGTGTCCCAGTCTCGTGGCACCCGTGTCCCTGCGGTTTCTCTCCCTCCCCGCCAATCGACTCCTCTCCTTTGGTCCAGCTGGGCTTCGTCAGTGCTTTTTCTCCCCCCTGAAGTTTTCCTTCCCAAGTCGCACGCCCCTTTCCGATGGGAGCGCTTCTCATCACGAGTTCAAGAAGTGGAGTCACTCCTGGACTCATCGTTTACCCTGATTTGAAACTCTTCCAGCTTAATACAGGGTGACGTGACCCTCCGCCGCTCCTGGCCACGTCTCTCTTGGACTGCCAGCAGTGGATGGGGTTGTGGTGGATTAGGAGAACCATCTCCCAGCAATGCTACTGGGACAGGAGCAGTGTCCCAGGAGAGCACTCACTCCAGCATCACGCCTTGGTGATGTTGGCTCCACTGGTGGCTGGCGACTGCTGCAGCCTCACGCTTGCCTTCCTCTCCTCCCAGATTGCCTCTTCAAAGTATGTCCCATGAACCGCTACTCTGCCCAGAAGCAGTACTGGAAGGCCAAGCAAACCAAGCAGGACAAGGAGAAGATCGCAGATGTGGTGCTGCTGCAGAAGCTCCAGGTGAACCGGTGGGAGGGCCCATCCACCTCTGTAGTGGATGATCCCCATGGGTTGGTTGACAACATCCAAACCTCTTGCCGTGCAAATCCTGGTGTGTTTTGATTCCCAGAAAACAGCCTGTGTGGAGGCCAGGACCTGCTCTGGGTTTTGCTGGCCTCAGGGTGTCCCTCTGCTCAGCTCTGTTGTCTCCTGTCCCACCACCCTCCCGTCCCTGTGGACCATTAGTCACAGCCAGGCTGTAACCAAGCTCGGTCCGCACTGTGACAGCACGGGGTGATGACAGCAGCGCCCAAGGAGCTACAGGTGGTTTTGTTGCTCCCAGTGCAAAGGGAACGTCCCAGGGAAGACCTGCGGAGAAGGATCCAGGGGATTGAGCAGGCAGGGGAAGGAGTGGTGGCCAGAGATGCTGCTTTTGGGTTGAGAGGCGATGTCCACCTGCCTTTCCACCCTTACCACCATGCCCAGACTTTGCTATCTCAGTTCTTCTGATGCTCCTTGTGCAGAGGAACCCATGGCAGAGGGGGTAGAGATGTTCACAGATTCACAGAATGTTGGGGATTGGAAGGGACCTCGAAAGTTCCTCCAGTCCAATCCCCCCATTGCCGGAGCAGGATCACCCAGACCAAGTTACACAGGAACTCGTCCAGGCGGCTTTGAAACATCTCCAGATGTTGTGTGATCACAGCCCCGCAGCACCCAGGGGTGCCTGGCATGGAGGAGGGAGCTGCTGCAGCCAGGACTGGCTCTGAAGGGCTGGGGAAGAGAAAGGCTCCTGTTGACTTCCATGAGGTTTGGAAAAGGCCCATGTTAAACATTGCATAATCGCCTCAGACAGCTGGCGAGGCCCTGAGGATGATTCATAAAACCAAAGCTCAGGAGAGATTCATTAAATCATCTCATCAGGCTTCAAGCCCAGCCCTACCAGTCCCCCAGTTTTCCCTTTGGGGAGCAATGGCTTGTGCAGGGTCCAGACAGGGTGTCCCGGCTTCATTCGAAGTTGTCAGGACAGGGTTGGTGCCTCCTGCCAGGTCCAGCCGTGCGTGATTGCTGGGGTATGGAAACACTATTTGCCTGCTCCAGTTAGACTGTAACTTGCAACGCCGACAGCTGGACTGGCCACGACTGGCCAGAGAGCCTCATTTCTGAGCCTGATTGATTGCAACTTGGTTAAGAGTTGTCTTAAAGAGATTCTGTCATTTCCTTGCTCTTTTCCGCTGCTCCCGGTGTTGCCCTTTTGGCAAAAGCTCCTTCACGTCCGGCTCTGAGCGCTGGGGGAGCCCAGGCAGGGAGGGAACTCTCGACAAAGCCCTGCCCAGGCTCCTGCAAAGCCCCTGGCAGGGTGCTGGGCTCCAGGCTGTGAATTATCAGCGTCTCCCGCAGGCTGAAAACATCTCCCAACCCACATAGATAATTCCTTGGAGCAGCAGCAGCCTGGGTCTCAAGTAGAAAAACCCTGCCCAGCCGTCCATGATGCCCACAGTTGCCTTTTCGAGCTTGTGCTCTTGCACTGTTGTTTTTCAGTGGGTTCAGGGCTCGGTGTTTTCTCAGCTGAGTAATCGTAGGTGCAGGCAGATGCAGGACAGGCACACTGTGGAGGCCTCCATCCCCCTCTGCTAATGTCTCCCCATCCTCCCAGCACCCTCCCAGGCTGCCCACCCTTCTGTGCATCCTTGCACCCCATCCTACCATGGCTTGGGCATCGACCCAGCCCCATCCAAGGGACAGGCTGGGAACACCGGTGCCCATGGGCTTGCGTGCTCAGGGCAGCCAGTTCCCACTCCCAGCCCGCTGGCTTTCAGCAAGGGAGGAGCTCAGATCTGGAGCCAGATTTAGGACGTGCCGTGGTTCCAGATCTCTCACCGGAGCCGCTTTGCTCCATGAGGTTGTTGTTAAACTCGCAGCTCCGCATCAGCGCAGGGTTTCTTGGCAGCAGGTTTGTATCCCCGACGGCGGCAGCAGCCACCACCACAGGGCTCACGTCCTCAGGTGCCGCCCAGAGCTGTGTGGGAAAGGAGAGTTAATTAAAATGGTGGCAGCCTTCAGACGAGCAGAGGGTTTGTACTGTCCCAACATGTGCCAGATACCTTCAAAGCCCCAGTGTCGCCTGCTTGGGACCTCCTGGATCATCTGCCCCATCCTTCCAGTGCAGAGCCACAATTCCGGCTGTGTTCCTCAATTCCTTCTGCTCTCAAGTGAAAGGTGGCGAAAGCAGGATGGGAAAGGGTACCTGCTCTTCCAGCTCCATCCCTCCCCACTGTTTCCCATCCCAGCTGGTGGGGAATGCTGAGGGCTGGCGCTGCCCAGGCTGGCGCCGGGGCTGTCGGCGCACCCTCGCCGTTCCCAGCCAGATGTGCTGTGGGAGCAAGTCCCTGCCTTGCTCCACGTGCGTCAACATCGCTCCGGCTGTCAGAGCCACCTCATGGAAAATCGCTGTGGTTTTGGAGAGAGGGGCTGTGAGCGGTGCTGAGCAATCCACTCTTGGGGCGTCTTGGCCTGCGGGGACTCATCCTGCCTCATCTGCAGTGGGTCTGGACTTGCAGCCGTCTCTGGGCACAGCATCTTTGGTATCGATGGTGCCTGGAGCCCCCGGTTCCCACAGCGCTGCTGCAGTGGGGCTGAGATGGGTGTGTTGCCCCAGCCCCTGACCCATGTAGAATCCCCTTTTGGTGCTGCACTGTAAGACCTGCTGGGGTTTGGGGGGGAGGGGGGGATTTCGGTGCCATTTTATCCCTTTCCTAATGTTTAATTCCTCAGTTTAAAGCCCCCATGGGCTTCATATGACTGCTCAGGGTCACATCATGGTCCTGGGCTGAGCTCTTAGATGCTGGGGATTGTATTTCTGGGGAGACCTTCTGGGGGCCTTGCAGGGCTTCAAGGGGCCTGGCAGAAAGATGGGGACAGACTTTGGAGCAGGGCCTGTGGGGACAGGACACGGGGGATGGGTTGGAACTGACAGAGGGAGATTGAGAGTGGAGAGAAGGGAGAAATTGTTGGTGCTGAGGGTGGGGAGAGCCTGGCCCAGGTTGCCCCGAGGTGGTGGCTGCCCCATCCCTGTCCCCATTGCAGGGGAGGTTGTTGGGGGCTCTGAGCAACCTGCTCTAGTTGCAGATGGCCCTGCTCCCTGCAGGGGGGTTGGACTGGATGAGTTTTAATGGTCTTTTCCAACCCAAACTTTTCTATATATTGTGTCTCTGGCCTGTGTTATCTGGAGGACAGAGGGATGCTGATGCTGCCACCCAGCCTGTCCCATCCTCCCCATCGCTGAAGGTGCAGGTGGCCCCTCTGGGGCTACTCCACTGAGCTCTTCTCCTTTTGGTGTCCAGCACGCAGCCCAGATGGAGCAGAAGCAGAACGAGACGGAGAACAAGAAAGTGCACGGGGACGTGGTGAAATACGGCAGCGTCATACAGGTGGGTACGACAATCCCGGGGAGCTGGGGGTGCTGGACTGCCACAGCTCAGCCCAGCCTGTGCTTCTCCAGCTCCTCCACATGAAAAGCAACAAGTACCTGACGGTCAACAAGCGGCTGCCAGCCCTGCTCGAGAAGAACGCCATGCGGGTGACGCTGGATGCCACCGGCAACGAGGGATCCTGGCTCTTCATCCAGCCCTTCTGGAAGCTGAGGAGCAACGGAGATAACGTGAGCAGCATGGGGCCGAAAAGTGCCCGACTGAAAATGTGCAGAAAGAGCAGCGTGTGCCGCCTGCCGGGGCTCATCTCCCTGCCAGGCACCTGTGCTCAGCCTCGCTCCCCCTTCCCCCGTTGTGCTCCTCAGGTAGTTGTGGGAGACAAAGTCATCCTGAACCCCGTCAACGCCGGGCAGCCGCTGCACGCCAGCAACTACGAGCTTGCAGACAACGCCGGCTGCAAGGAGGTACGGGGAGGCTGAGCTGCCTGCCTCTGCCTTTAGGGCTTGCCCATTTCTGTTTTATTATTCCCTTCTCTTCCTTTTTCTCCTTGTCCCAAGGATCACGACCTCGCTCTCTTGCTCTTTAGGTGAACTCGGTCAATTGTAACACCAGCTGGAAAATCAACCTCTTCATGCAGTTCTGTGACCACATGGAGGAAGTGCTGAAAGGGGTAAGGAAGGAGGTTTGGCCACCACCGGCTCTGGGGACCTGGCCCCGGTCCCCTGCAGGGGCAGGACATGTGAGCAGCCTTTTGGCTGGGTGACAGGGGCAGAGGAAAGAGCTTCTGCCTTGAAGGGCCTGAATTTCTAGGAGAATTCGTCACCTGGAGATCTTAGCAGCAAACTAGAGCTGGCTATTTTAGTATCTCCTGGCAGCAGGTGCTCAGGGGGTCATGAAATTACCCTCCGCCTTATTGTATTAAATTGGCTCTCGAGGACAATATGAGGCACACGTAGTGCCAGCAGCAGCTTCTCGCTGAGAGGACAATTTGGGGCGGTTTAGCTGTGCAGCAGGGCTGGCTGTTGCCTGGGAAAGGAACTTTCCCTGCAGAGCTATTGTTCGGGGCCGAGATCCTCCAGGAAGCAGCTGGATGGATATGGATTGTTATGAGCTTACAGACCCTCGTCCCCAGGTGCCGCGTTTGTCCCCAGCTTCCCACATCCACTGCGTCCTCCTCCCCAGGGCGTTAATGCCTTAAACATGTTGGGGAATGGAGCCTCTGCCCAATCCAGGGGTGTAAACTGGGGGGTTTGCACCCGTTTTGCAGCCTGGGGAGGGGAAATGGAGGGTTGTGTGAGGGAACAGAGTGATGGTGTTGCGGGCGCCCGTGCAAAATGCCCTTCCTGGGGTTCAAAGGAGCATTTCTGCTGCTCGAGGCAGGTTTTAGCACAGCTCAGGTAGGTAGGGCTGGAAGAGCTGATGGTGCCCTGCGGTGCCCAGGCCCCCACAGTCCTGCCGTGTCATGGGTGGGAGCTGTGGAGCTGTGCTCTGCTCTGGACCACGTACAGGGGGATCCCATCCCCTTGCAGGGTTGGGAGGGGGTCACAGGAGGAGGAGCTGTGTTGGCTTGTAGGAGAGCCCCATCCTTGGGTCTCACCACCATGTCCTGCTGCAGGGAGACGTGGTGAGGCTCTTCCACGCCGAGCAGGAGAAGTTTCTGACCTGCGACGAGTACAAAGGCAAGCTGCACGTCTTCCTCCGCACCACCCTGAGGCAGTCAGCCACCTCGGCCACCAGCTCCAACGCCCTGTGGGAGGTGGAGGTGAGTGGGGAGGGGATGGAGCGTGCGTCTGTGGCCTTTTGGGGTCCCTCTGCGGGTTGCTGTGCTCTCACCAGAGGGGGGTTGCTAGAAGCAGTGGTTATTTTTATACATTTCCACCTCTGGTAGCCTGTCTGAAAGCCAGTGCAAGGCTTGAGCTCCAGGAGGGCGCTGAGAACTGCGGCTGCTGGTGGGCAGGCACTGGTTTTTGTCCGAGTTCCGTGCCCTGAGTACATTTACTCACAACCACCTTTGAGATAGACCAAGGCTCTTATCACCAGGGCCTTTACCCGGGGTCAGCGGAGGCTCGGAGGCAGGAACGGTGTCTCAGTTCCCCACGGCCCCGCGTGCCACCGGCTGAGCTCTCCTCTGCCTCTCCCAGGTGGTCCACCACGACCCGTGCCGAGGAGGAGCTGGGCACTGGAATGGCTTGTACCGCTTCAAGCACCTCGCCACGGGCAACTACCTGGCAGCGGAGGTAAGGAGAGGAGCAGAGGGACCCAAAGATCTGCCCTGCCCTTGATCGAGAGGCTGGTTCCATCCCTGGTGCCGGCAGTGCCCGCCTGCCCTTAGCCAGCGTGGCAATGCCCAGATTGCCTCTGGCCCCGCTCCAGTTTGCTCCCAGAGCTATCCCACCCTGGACCTCCTCATCTCTGAGGCGCTTGCCCCAGGGCTGTGAGCACCATCCTCATTTGCCCATTTGCAGGGCTAAGTTTTCCTTCCCCAAATCCCCCACCCCACGGTGCAGGGGTTCGCTTGGCAAAATCGCTGTTCCCAGCTCCTCCTCTGGCCCAGGGGTGAGTGTGCCCAGGGTTTTCCTTTATTTACTCACTCTGGGCCAAGCAGCTGTACCAGCACACCCTCCTGGTTCAGCAGAAGCAGGAGATAACTCATCCTGCTCCATTTAACTCTTCCTGCTCAGGTTTTGGTCCACAGCAGCATCCAGGGCTGTCCTTGCCTGGGGAAGGTGCGGGTCAAATCTGGCACTGGAAACAGAATTTGCCACTTTTTTCTTTTGCTCCCATTTAAGACCAGCTCGAGGCCTCCTGATTGAGGCACAAAGAGGTTTCTGTGCTTAGAGAATGTGGTTTATATGGCACAACTGAACTGCCAGGACCAAGGGAAGGCCAGTGTTGCACCCTACTGCCAGGGGAGTGGGGATGTACCGGGGAAGTCTTGGTGCCAGAGGTGCTCCCTAGCTGGAGTAGACAACCAAAGGCCGCTCTCGGGGTCCCTTCCACTACTGGAGGATGGGAAACAGCAAATACCTCTGAAATGGCTGCTTTAAACCAAAAGACGGTCAGGTGACGGCTCTGGCACAGGAAAGAAGATCACAGGTTGATCCCCATCTCTCCCAGGCTGGTTGCTCACTGAGACCTTGAGGGTTTTACAGCAAGAGCTTGTCTTGCTCCACCGCAGAGCTCTGGATCTGCTCACCAGGGCTCACTCCATCCTGCTCCTTGGGGATGGAGCACTGGGCACCGGGTACGGGTCGTGCCCTCCAGCCCCAGTTGGGCAAATTTCCTCTCTCCACGACGCGATCGAAGGTGGCAGGACTAGAGATGACCCCCCTCGCTCAGGGTTTTGGAGGGAGCGAGCGGGAGGGCTGATAGCTGTCTTTCATCTCCCTCTTTAACTTTTCAGGAAAACCCAAGTTATAAAGGAGACGTGGCTGAGCCCAAAGCAGCGCCCACGGTGAGCTGTGCGCAGCCTCGCTAGCAGAAACGCTGCCTCTGCCGCTGCCTGAAATCATCCCGTCTCTTAAAATCTGCCTGAAAGCAGGGAAATACCCCAAAACGGAGCCCGCTGCAGGGACGGTGCCCGTGCTGTGCCGCTGGGTCCTGGTCGGTGCCCAGGCTTTGGCCAGAGGCTGTCCCGCTGCCCAGCAGAGCATGCCCGCGCCCTGCTCGCTAGAGTAGCATCCCCACGTCCCACTTGTGAGAGGACCCTGTTGGAGGGGTCCCGGTGCATGTTGGACCCCCCAGGCTGCGGGGAAGTGCTGCTAGAAGAGAGATTTGGACTTTCAGAGGGTTTTTCCCTCTCTGCCGTTGGTGAGGTTTGCAGGAGGGGTGGCCTCGTAGCTCAGGTACCTCACAGCACCGCGCTTGTGCTCTTGCAGCCCCTCGTGCGTCTCGGCGTGGCGAGGCTCAGCCCGGTGTCCGAGCGAAAGCTTCTGCTCTGAGCGTAGCCGCTGCGCGTCTCCTCCGACGCCGTGTGCGCAGGGAGGCTGGGCTCGCTGGGATGACCGCTCTGCACCGGGCTCAAAGCTGCTTTTCCCCGGGGCAGGGAAGCAGCAGCCGTGCCAGCCGCAGGAACACGGGGGAGAAGATCAAATACCGGCTGGTGGCTGTGCCCCACGGCAATGACATCGCCTCCCTCTTCGAGCTGGACCCGACCACGCTGCAGAAGACGGATTCCTTCGTGCCGCGGTATGTGAGCGTGTGCTGCCACAGAGGTGTTGAAATCCTAGTACCATAGTATTGTCAGGGTTGGAAAGGAACTCAAAGCTTATCCAGTTCCANGCTAAATGAAGGAAGCTTAACCCTGTGGTGCGAAATTTTGGCAAGTTTGTTCTTCCAGGGGCTTTGCTGGGTGCTGGGGGAGGTGGTGGGTGCTGGCGTGTGGGTGCTGGGACCGCTTACCGGGACGCTGCGCCGTTTGCAGGAACTCCTACGTCAGGCTGCGCCACCTCTGCACCAACACCTGGATCCAGAGCACCAACGTGCCCATCGACATCGATGAGGAGAGGCCCATTCGCCTCATGGTACGGCCCCCACCTCTCATGTGTGGATTTATCCCCTGTGCCCTCGTAGCTCTTGGTGTGCTCCTTCCCACCCAGCACCCAGGCTTTACCCAGCGACTGAAATACCCTGATGATCGAAATGGGTGGCTGGAGATCAGCCTAGAGCCCATCCCAGTAACCTAAAGCCCACCCCAGTCCTTCTGATGGGGATGAACTGGGTCACTGACATCACCCAGTGTGGGTGGTGGGAAGATGCTCAGCGTTGCCCTGTCTGTGTGCTGCTGCTTCCCAGCTGGGCACGTGCCCCACCAAAGAGGACAAAGAAGCTTTTGCCATCGTCTCCGTGCCCGTGTCGGAGATCCGCGACCTGGACTTTGCTAACGATGCCAGTTCGATGTTGGCCAACGTGGTGGACAAGATGAATGAAGGTTTTCTCAGCCAGAACGACCGGAGGTAAAAAGTCATTTCCCCTGGGAGATGGGGCTGTGCTGGGCTCTTCCAAGGCTTCTCCAGCATCGCTGCAGGATGAGGCCCCTGCCTGGGTCTTGGTGCCAGCGCTGTCTTGTTTTCCTGCCCACAACCCAAATCCACGCCTGCTGCTCCCAGGAGCCTGGCGAGGAAACCAGATAACGCCGCAGCCCCGCTCCGGCCCCTCCTTTGCTGCTAGAAAAATATCCGAGGGGCTGAGAGATGGCCCCACGATAGGGGCAGCCGGGTTAGTCATGGTATTATTTTTAGGTGGGTGGGTGCTTGGTGCTTCCTGAGCAAACACAGATCCCCACGGGACAGAGCGAGCCGCTTCCACCCTGCCAGCCCACCCTGTGGAGGTGACTAAGGGGGCAGGGAAGTTAAATGCAAACCCCCCCGCAAGAAGCCTGAGCAGAAGTCCCTGGCATTTACCCTGGCCCCTGTAGTTCCTTTAGAAACCATCGGGGTATAAAACCTCTTGCATCAGGCCAGCCGTTAACCTGTAGTAGAGAGAGGAGGATCAGGCAGGAGCTTGAACCCTCAGCATGGTCTCTTTTTTTGTCCTCCAAAATGCACTGGCATCATTGCAGGGCCCGGAGTTTGGGTGGGTTGCAGCCCCCTCGGCTACAGAGTCCCCCTACCTATTTCCACTGTGCCCTTTGGCAGGTTCGTGATCCAGCTGCTGGAGGATTTGGTGTTTTTCGTCAGTGATGTCCCAAACAATGGCCAGAATGTGCTGGACATCGTGGTGACCAAGCCCAACCGGGAGCGGCAGAAGCTGATGCGGGAGCAGAACATCCTGAAGCAGGTGAGTGGCCCTGGGGCTCTGCATCAGAGCAAGGTCATGAGGTCCTGCAGAGATGTCCTGTTCTGCCCAGGGCCACGCTACAGGCCAGGGGTCTGGAAAACCCCATGGAGGACGTGTAGCTGGTTTCCAGCTCACGCCACACTGATGCTCCAAGCCCTCCTGGCAAGCATGGCTCGTGTCCAACCATAGTANGCTCCCTACCAGTACATGTTTCGGCTGTGCTACCGTGTGCTCCGGCACTCCCAGGAGGACTATCGCAAGAACCAGGTGCTTGCGGGGGTGACAAGGGGGAGCCCCCATCCCACCATGTGTTGCCAAGCCCTGAGGTCTTGGTTGGGCAGGGTGGACACTACCAGGCCCCAACACACAACCCCGTGTGCTCACCACCTCTCTGCCCGCTCCAGGAGCACATTGCCAAGCAGTTCGGCATGATGCAGTCCCAGATCGGCTACGACATCCTGGCTGAGGACACCATCACGGCCCTGCTCCACAACAACCGCAAGCTGCTGGAGAAGCACATCACAAAGACGGAGGTGGAGACCTTCGTCAGCCTGGTGCGCAAGAACCGTGAGCCACGGTGCGTGTCTGGCAAGGTCCTGTCCAAGTGGGCTTTGTGTTGGGTGATGGGTGGGATGTGGCTCCATCAGAGGCGGAGAGAGCCCCCGTGGCCGCGCCGTTCACGGCGAGCTGTCTCTGCTCTCTAGGTTTTTGGACTACCTCTCGGACCTGTGCGTGTCCAACCACATCGCCATCCCCGTCACCCAGGAGCTGATCTGCAAGTGCGTGCTGGACCCGAAGAACAGCGACATCCTCATCAAAACCGAGTGAGTAGTCCAGGGGAGAGGTGTTCCACCAGCAGCGTTTGGCACCTAGACCTGCCTTCCACCAGCTCCAGCTCAACCCTGGTAAAACCCCTGTCACCTCTCGAGGTGCATCTCCATTTTTGCCCTTCCTCTGTCCTAGGCTGAGGCCAGTGAAGGAGATGTCCCAGACCCACGAGTACCTGAGCATCGAGTACTCAGAGGAGGAGGTCTGGCTCACCTGGACCGACAAGAACAACGACCACCACGAGAAAAGCATCCGGCAGCTGGCGCAGGAGGCCCGGGCTGGAAATGCTCATGATGAGAATGTTCTCAGCTACTACAGGTGATGGTCCAGCAGCATCTTCTGTCCAGGTGAGGGTGCAAGGGTTGCGTGGCTTCACTCCTTCTCCCCGTTGTCCCTGGGCAGGTACCAGCTGAAGCTCTTTGCCCGCATGTGCCTGGATCGCCAGTACTTGGCCATCAAGGAGATCTCCCAGCAGCTGGGTGTGGACTTGATCTTCCTCTGCATGGCAGATGAGATGCTGCCCTTCGATCTCCGGGCATCCTTCTGCCACCTCATGTTGCACGTGCACGTGGACAGGGACCCCCAGGAGCTGGTGATGCCAGTGAAGTTTGCACGGCTCTGGACTGAGATCCCCACGGCCATCACCATCAAAGAGTGAGACACACCGGGGCTCACGGTGGTTTTGAGGGACAGGGCAGGAGGTGGGATGGCAGATGCCATCCAGAACTGACTTGGCTTTGGCAGGGACTGGGAGGGAGGCATTTGTGGAGTGAATTTGGCAGGTTTCAGCCTTCAGAAGGAAGTGGGCTTCATCACAGCCATGAGCATCACTTCTGGTCGTGGTGGCTCAGCAGCTGCCTGGGCAGTGCTCCTTCCAGGCTGGGTATGAGGAGACTGGCTGCCATCCAGCTCACCCCCACCATCTCCCCTCGCAGCTACGACTCCAACCTCAACGCCTCCCGCGATGACAAGAAGAACAAGTTTGCCAGCACCATGGAGTTCGTGGAGGACTACCTCAACAACGTGGTGAGCGAGGCGGTGCCCTTCGCCAACGAGGAGAAGAACAAGCTCACCTTCGAGGTGCGGGACCCGCTGAGATGTCACCGGCACGTTGCAGGGTGCAACACAGTTTGGCCACGACGGCCTCTGCAAGGAGGGTGGCCGGGCTGGTGTCCCTCTGCCTCGTGTTTGCTTCTCCTGCTCAGCCCTGAGCACGGCGAGGTCTGGAGTTGCCTTGTCCTTCCCCAGGTTGTCAGCCTTGCCCACAACCTCATCTACTTCGGCTTCTACAGCTTCAGCGAGCTGCTGCGCCTGACACGGACACTGCTGGGCATCATCGACTGTGTCCAAAACCCCCAGCTGATGATGCAGGCGGTTTACAACGACGAGGTGACAGGTGAGTCCCTGCTCTAGAACGAGACGTGGTCCCGGGGGAAGGTGTTTTCCATGGTCTGCTCAGTGCTTTCCAGTTTTAGCTGTAAGAAAACAAGCCATGGTCTGTTGGCATGGAAGCTTTGGCTGGGTCTGCACCGGGAGGCAGAAGGTGTTGAGCCCTTGGCAGTGCCAGAGGAATGACCAGTCCCTCCTACTCCTTCTCTGACTAATATCTACAGCATCTTCCAGTCTGAGTGGGTCCTTCTCTTGCTCCTCTGCCACCTCCCTTCCCATCTGCGTTAACTCTGCCCACTGTGGCTGCCTCTGCAGGGAAGAACGTGCGCAGGTCAATCCAGGGCGTCGGGCAGATGATGTCCACCATGGTGCTGAGCAGGAAACAGTCAATCTTCAGCCCTCCAAGCCTCAGTGCCGGCTCTGCCCCGGAGCAAGTGGACAGAGGGAGGAGCATTGAGAATGAGAACATTGTGGTGATGGAGACCAAGCTGAAGATCCTGGAGATCTTGCAGGTTGGAGCCGGTGGAGTGGGAGAAGCATTGTAGAGTTCTGGGGTGGGGTGATGAGGGGATAACCTGGGTTTCTGATGCAGAGAGACAGCTGGCATGAAGAGGGCACTCACTTTTGCTTTCTTCTTCTTCTTCTCCGCTGGTGTCAGTTCATCCTGAACGTGCGGCTGGACTACAGGATTTCCTACCTACTTTCTGTCTTCAAGAAGGAGTTTGTGGAAGTCTACCCCATGCAGGACAGTGCAGCTGATGGGACAGCTCCAGCCTTTGACTCCACAAGTAACTGTTCTCCTTTGCTCCTGGTATACCTTTCAATCTGCAAACCCCTCAGGCTGGGGACACGTAGGCGGTGGAGGTGACAGCTCCAGCAGCTCTCCACCCACCGCTGCTGCTGGCAGGGAGCATGGGCAGGGGTTGGAGTTTGTGCAGGTGGGATGAGGGGTCCTGTGTCCATCACAGATGCTGGGTTAGTTCCTGTGGGTTTATGCCGACGTGCAGGGATCGCGTTGGCCAACCCTTTCATCTGCCTTTCTCCTCCCTCCAGCTGCCACCATGAACCTGGACCGGATTGGCGAGCACGCAGAAGCCATGTTCGGTGTGGGGTGAGTCCCTGCCCCCGCTCTGCATAGTTAGCCTGGCATAGGGCTCTTCCTCTCCTGCCCATCCTGCCAAGGCTGAAAGCTGCAGCTGATGAGGAAGATGAGGTTCCAAAAGCTACTTCAGCTGTCCCAGGGGTGGCTGAGCGCACACAAGCTCCCACGGGGGTGCTAACACCAAGCGCTTTCATCTCGGCTTCAGGAAGACGAGCAGCATGTTAGAGGTGGATGACGAGGGCGGGAGGATGTTTCTGCGGGTGCTGATCCACCTGACGATGCACGACTACCCACCGCTCATCTCCGGCTCCCTGCAGCTCCTCTTCAAGCACTTCAGCCAGAGGCAGGAGGTCCTGCACACCTTCAAGCAGGTAACGCTGGTGGGACGCTGCTCTGAAGCAGCATGCTTGGCTGTGGGTGCAGGACGTGGGATGAGGTCCTTGGCCCTTTCCTTGGGATGAAGGTCTGGGAGAGGAAGGAAATGGGATTTGTGTCCTAAACTGGAAACCTCTGGGAATGTCACTGCAGGTTCAGCTCCTGATCTCAGCCCAGGATGTGGAGAACTACAAGGTGATCAAGTCAGAGCTGGACAAACTCCGCACCATGGTGGAGAAATCGGAGCTCTGGGTGGACAAGAAGGGCAGCATCAAAGGGGACAACGCAGTGGAGGGGAACAAGAAGGAGAAGAAGGAGGTGAGAGCCCTGAGCAAGACCCTGGGAACCAGCGAGGGTGAGGAGCAGGGTGCAGAGGTGCACCTCGCTTCAGTCCAGCACCTAACGCCTCTCCATGGATGAGAAGGGTCAAGGAGGGTCCTACAGGGAGTAGTTATGCCCCGGGCTTTGGAGAGGTGCAGGACAGACCCTGGTGCTGTTTCTGTCCCCTCGTAGCATCCTGCTGACGAAGAGGTCATTGCTCAAGGAGAGAAGAGCAGCGAGAACTATCAGATAGTCAAGGGGGTAAGTGAGACCGAATCGTGTCCCCAGGGCTGTTCCTGGAGGCACGGACAATGGTCTGCCAGGCCTGGGCTGGCACGGGGGCACCAGCAAGAAGGGAAAGGGTGAAATCATGGGGAGGATTTCCAAGTTCTCTTGTGGTTCAGTAGAAATGAGTCCGCGCCTGGGCTTGTTGCTGCCAGCTCAGCGCAAGGACGAGCCCTGTTCTGTCCTCAGGGCTTGTGAGTGAGGCTTGGACTGGGGGGACTGGAGCGGAGAGGGTTGGTGATGGGTATGGTTGGTGATGGCTCTCTGCAGGGCACTGCAAAGAGGATTTCTGAGGGGGGTGCAAAGATTTGCGAGCAATGTAGGGAGCACTTGGGTTTATGGAGGTCACATCTGGTTTGCAAGCAAGCCCCCAGCACTGGTGGCCTTCCTGATGGGCTCAGTTCTTCTCTGTCGTGGTGCTCTCGCCAGATCCTGGAGCGGCTGAATAAGATGTGCGGGGTCGGAGAGCAAGTGCGGAAGAAGCAGCAGCGCCTTCTGAAGAACATGGATGCCCACAAAGTGATGCTGGATCTGCTGCAGATCCCTTATGAGAAGGTGGGTGGGCAGAAGCTGGCTGGTCCTGAAGCGCCAAGGGGTAGGGAGGGGGGCCATCAACCTGCCGCTGATCTTCATCCCTCACCAACTATGAGTATTTCTCTTCTCTACCCTTCCTCAGGGTGATGCCAAGATGATGGAGATCCTGAAATTCACCCACCAGTTCCTGCAGAAGTTTTGTGCTGGCAATCAGGAAAACCAGGCCCTGCTGCACAAACATCTCAACCTGTTCCTGACCCCAGGGGTGAGGGAGAGGGGACCAAAGGGTGGTCACAGGCAGTGTGGCAGGGAGAGATTTCAGCGCCGCTTCTGGGGCTGAGAGCAAGAGACACAAAAGCTGGGAGGAGCCCCTGGGAGAGGAAGGGGCAGGGCAGGAGAGGAGGAGGTTCCTCACAGTCCCCCCCAGCCTCACTCTGCTCCGCTGGTCCCACAGCTCCTGGAGGCTGAGACGATGCAGCACATCTTCCTCAACAACTACCAGCTCTGCTCAGAGATCAACGAGACGGTGCCGCAGCACTTCATCCACTGCGTGGCCACCCACGGCCGCCACGTGCAGTACCTCGACTTCCTGCACACCATCATCAAGGCCGAGGGCAAGTACGTCAAGAAGTGCCAGGACATGATCATGACCGAGGTGAGCACCTCTGCCCTGAGCCCGTGGGGCGTGAGCATGGCGTGTCGCAGGGCATGGCTCCTGGGAGGCGCACGCTTCCTTCAGGAAGAGCCTTCCCAGCCACGCTGGCTTGGAGCTGGAAGCATCTCCAAGAGCTTGACGAAAGGTCCAAGAACCAATAACCATTTTGGAGTCCCTCAGGTTGATTGTGCTGCAAGTTCTTTCACCCAGCCCTGGGTGCTCCCTCTCCTCGCCCCGCTGCAAAGGACGCCCGTTTTCTGCCTTGTGAGGTTTCTCATCCTTCTTCTCTGGAGTAGTGACCACTGACCCTTCCCTGCAGCTCACCAACGCCGGGGACGATGTGGTGGTTTTCTACAACGACAAGGCTTCACTGGCCACCCTTCTGGAGATGATGACAGCGGCCAGGGATGGGGTGGAGGAGAACAGCCCGCTGATGTACCATATCTCCCTGGTGGACCTGCTGGCTGCCTGCGCCGAGGGCAAGAACGTCTACACGGAGATCAAGTGCACGTCCCTGCTGCCCTTGGAGGACGTGGTGCGGGTGGTGACACATGAAGATTGCATCACGGAGGTACGGGGTGCCCAGCAAGGAGGGTGCCAGGGGCTTTGCACTCTCTGCCTTCTCCTGATGGTGCCTGTGCCCTCCCTCCCTCCCTCCCTCCCCTGCAGGTGAAGATGGCCTACGTGAACTTTGTCAACCACTGCTACGTGGACACGGAGGTGGAGATGAAGGAGATCTACACCAGCAACCACATCTGGACTCTCTTTGAGAACTTCACCCTGGACATGGCCCGGGTATGTGGGGAGGGTTGGGTGGGAGGGACACAGCAGTGATGGTTGGTGTCACAGAGGCTCCCTTGAAGCCTGAGGAGCCAGTCGTGGGGCACAGGCAGCATGAGAACGTGTGTAGCTGCCACACTAGAGGCTGGGGAGCACTCAGGGCTCTCTGACATAGCCCCAGGAACTGTCACCAGCCACATCCCTTGGCTCAGCAAGGTCTCAGCAGCCCTGGTGCCATCAGAACCCTCCCTTCTCCTCGCAGATGTGCAAGAAGCGAGAGAAGCGCCTGCCTGACGCTACGCTGGAGAAGTACGTGCTGACGGTGGTGCTGGACACCATCAACGCGTTCTTCAGCTCCCCCTTCTCAGAGAACAGCACCTCGCTGCAGGTAATGAGGCGCTGAATGACCTGAGCCCCCCAGAAGAAGGTCTGGACACACCTTGCACTGATACCTACCTGCCTGCTCTCTCCTGCAGACCCACCAGACCATTGTGGTGCAGCTTCTTCAATCCACCATGAGGCTCCTGGAGTGTCCCTGGCTGCAGCAGCAGCACAAGAGCTCGGTGGAAGCCTGTATCCGCACGCTGGCCATGGTTGGTAAGGAGCCGTGCCAGGGCGATGCTCTGTTCCCCACCACCCAGGAGGACACAGGCCCCCTTGGCTGCTCCTCAGCGAGCAGGAGCCATCATCCCTCGAGCAGGTCTTGGCAGGACTCCCCAACATGAGGCTGCTGGCCAGGAATGGGGAGGTTTGGCTCCGGGATGTGCTTTCTTTTTTTCTTTGAGCTACATCTCTGGGCGTGCCCAGGGTGGCGTGGGGGAAAACCAGAGCCTGGGCTTGGTTGGGAGATCCCTGGTGGTGAAGGGCCTGGAAACAAAGCCAACATTGATGGTGGTTTTCCCTCTCCAGGACTTTGCCTTCTTGTGGCTGCCTGAGTCAGGCCAAGGGTTGGTAGCACTGAGTCACCCCGTGGAAAGGATTGCTCCGTGGTTAGGCGCTGGGGTGGGGATTTCCCTTTGTAATTAGAGGCAGGGTGCTTGCGACAGCTCCGTGCTGGGCTTTCCCAACCCAAAACTGGAGGTGGTGCCTCCTTCCATCCTATGTTGGGCTGGAGGGGGCTGTGGGCGATGTTGTGCTGCAGCGGGGAGGGATGGATGGAGATACTCCACCCCTCGCTGGCCTGGAGGAGTTTACTCTTGTATTTAACCCACAAATGAAGAGCTGGTGAAGGGGCTCTTGACCCAAGGCAGTGTGGTAGGACCCAGCCGATGGGGTGGGCTGGGTTGTGGCTGTCCCCAACCCTGGCTCCGTCTCCCTCAGCCAAGAGCCGCTCCATCGCGCTGCCCATGGACCTGGACGCCCACGTCAGCTCCCTGCTCAACAGCAGCTCCACCAGCACGGTGCAGAGGAACACGTCCAGCTACAAGACGGCCACGCGGACCTTCCCCCGCGTCTCTGCCACCCCCAACCAGTGGGACTACAAGAACATCATAGAGAAGCTGCAGGTTCGGGGCAGGGAAGGCAGCGTTGGCCCGGATCAACGCCTGACTGCCAGAAGGCGCTGGCGTTGCAGGGGTCCCTCTCCCGTGCCCGTGTCTCCTAGACGTGTGTTGGCCCTAAAGGTGTTTGCTGTGACTTGCAGGACATCATCAGTGCCCTGGAGGATCGCCTGAAGCCACTGGTGGAGGCTGAGCTGTCTGTCCTAGTGGATGTCCTCCACCGGCCAGAGCTGCTGTTCATGGAGGGGACGGAGGCGTTCCAGCGGTGCGAGAGCGGAGGTTTCCTGTCCAAGTGAGGAGACTTTGCAGTTGCAGTTGCTCAGGGGTTACTGGGAGCGCTGGGAAGGGCTGGTGACCTTCAGCCTTTGGGGAGTTGCACGTCCTGGTGTGTGCCCGCAGCCTGGAGGGGTGGTGGGGATGGTTCCCTCGGGAACCCCCTCATCCCACTCGGCTGCGTGACGGTGGCTTTGCTGTGCCAGGCTGGTGCAGCACACCAAGGACCTCATGGAGACGGAGGAGAAGCTGTGCATCAAGGTGCTGAGGACGCTGCAGCAGATGCTGGTGAAGAGGAACAGATACGGCGAGAGGGTGAGCGCCGTGGCACGTCCCCAGCCCTGCTCCTCCTCCTTGCAGCCGCTGCCACCCAGGCTGGCGGTGCCCTCCCCGCTGCAGCCCACGGGTCTCAGCCTTGTTCTGCCCTGGCCCTGGCGCTGGGACACTCATGACGTTTATTTGTCTTGGCAGGGCAACCTCCTCCGGAAAATGCTCCTGAACAATTACCTGCAGAACAAGAAGTCCAGCTCCAAAGGGGAAATCGTGGATGCTGCTGGGGGAGGTGAGTGCCCTTCTCCTGCACCTTGCCTGTCTCTCTGTGCTGCTCACACACACACCTCCAATTCCTGCCTCCCGAGCTGTGATGGGATCGGGTCTGTAGCTGGTCACCGTGCCCCCCTCTCCATGGGAGCAAAGGATTTGTGGAGGTGAAGGGATGGGACTGAGATGCCCCAGCAATGATTTAGCTGTGCTCTTTCTCCTGCACCACCACAGCATCCCATCATCCCTGTCCTCTCATGCAGGCCAAGACCAGGACTGGTCGGCTATAGCTGCTGTCCAGTGCCGGCTGGACCGAGAAGGGGCCACCAAGCTGGTGGCTGACCTCATCATGAACACCAAGAACGAGAAGATCTTCCAAGAGAGCATCCTGCTGGCCATCCGGCTGCTGGATGGAGGCAACACCGAGATCCAGGTGCTGAGGTGGTGGGCACCAGTCCTGGGCTGAACTGGGCAGCCACGGTTGGATGTGTGCAGTGTAACCATCCCAGCGCTTGGAAGATGTGGGCGCAGGGTGGTCCTCCATCCTAGGTTGACCTCTGGGCAGCAGGCTTTGCCCAGATGCTGTTGCGTGCATTTGCTGGCCACCCAGTGGGAGGAACGGGAAACATCTGACTGGTTTTGAGTTTCCCAGCTCCATGGCCTGGCGGAGGTGGAGGGTTGGATGCTGTGGAAGGGGCAGTGGAGGTGGAGGGTTGGATGCTGTGAAAGGGGCAGGTTGTTGCAGGTGGTTTCTGGAGCACTGCTGATGCCGTCTGCCGGGGGTTGCTAAAATGGCTCTGGGCTGCAGTTTTTGGGGGGTGATGACTCGTGGGTTACCTCAAATCCTTTATCCCAAGGAAGCTGAAAAATTGTGCATGCAAAAAGCAGTAGAGTTCCAGGCCGGGAGCTGCTGTAAATGCTGTAATAATATCATAGAATCCTAGAATGGTTTGGGGTGTAAGGGACCTTAAAGATCATCTTGTTCCAATCCCCTTGCCATGGATAGGGGCACCTCCCACTAGAGCAGGTTGCTTAAAGCCTCATCCAACCTTACCCCGCTCAGGGTAAAGGAGAGAGTAGCAGAAGGACACGATCTGCCTCTGTAAACCCAAGAGGATTGTGATGTCCAAGGTTGTTGCGTGGAAATAAAACCTGCTCAGCAGGTTATCTCAGATGATGCCTTGAGTGCCGGAGGTTACCAAATCAGAGGAACAGGCAGGGACAGTGTGGACCCCATGGTGGAGACCTGAATGACTGTCCCCTCTCCTCCTAGAAATCCTTTTACAACCTCATGACAAGTGACAAGAAGTCTGAGAAGTTCTTCAAAGTTTTGCACGACCGGATGAAGAAGGCGCAGCAGGAGACCAAGTCGACGGTGTCTGTGAACATGAGCGACATCGGGAACAAGCCTCGGGAGGACAAAGATGAGCCTGAGCCTGGCACCAAAGGTATGGGGACATGTCCTCTGGTAGAGCCTTATTGGATCAGCCCGAGGCTGATGAGGTTGGATAGCTCGATGCTAACGAGGCTGGATTGCTTTCTAGGACGAGGAGACACCTTCCTGATGCCTGGCACCCCCACCCGATTCCCCATGGCCGTAGGGTTTCGGAAGGGCCACGACACTGGCGAGCAGGGGCAGAACAACGAGATGGGGGTGACGGTCCTGATCATGGAGCCCATCCTGCGGTTCCTGCAGCTGCTCTGCGAGAACCACAACCGGGACCTGCAGGTTGGTTACGGGGACTGCGAGGACCTGGGGGTCAGGACAGAGGCCATGGGCCTGGGGGATGGGAAGGCTGGGCTCTGTCCCAGTGTGCTCCGAAAAGCCATGGCACCAGCCGCTCCATGCCTCAGTTTCCCCATCTGTGTCCCTTATGGATAACTTGTGGTGTTGTGGCAGGAGCCCATCATGGCACGACTGTGTCCCTGGGACTGAGCGCTGCTCTCAGAGGTCACAGGGGTGTCCCCAGCCCGTTCCCCGTTGAGCTGCAGCTGGAGGGGTTGTGAGGAGTGGGGTGGGGACTGTGCACCCCGTCAGAGCGATGCCGCTCAGCCCCGTAACTGCAGCCTTTGCTCGACAGAACTTCCTCCGGTGCCAGAACAACAAGACCAACTACAACCTGGTGTGCGAGACGCTGCAGTTCCTCGACATCATGTGCGGCAGCACCACGGGGGGGCTGGGGCTGCTCGGCCTCTACATCAACGAGTACAACGTGGCCCTCATCACCCAGACCCTGGAGACCCTGACCGAGTACTGCCAAGGGCCCTGCCACGAGAACCAGGTCTGGGGGTGGCCCTGCAGGTCTGGGGCGTTCCAACAATGCCCAGAGGAGGATTTGGGGGGGATGCGTGGGAAGGCATCAAGGAGAGGGGCAGCTTTGGGTTTCAGGGTGTGGACGGGAGCAGAATGTGGGCAGCAGAGGATGGCAGGGTGCCCAGTGAGCTGCTGCTGCTGCTTGGCTAGATCGTATCATGATGCGAATAGGGGTTAAATATTAACGTTGCGAAGGGTTGACCTTTCCAGGGTGGGTTGGGGTTCCTGGAGTTAGTCGGGCCGGGTCAGTGCTGGAGGCAGGGCATCGTTTTGGACCTGGGGGTGAAGCTGGGAGGACTGGGCGGCGCGTGAGGGCTAACGCATTGCGCTGCTCCCCCCAGAGCTGCATCGTGACCCACGAGTCCAATGGGATCGACATCATCACAGCTCTCATCCTTAACGACATCAGCCCCCTCTGCAAGTACCGCATGGACCTGGTCCTGCAGCTGAAGGTGGGCAGAGCCTCGGGCTGGGCTGGTGGGCACACATGTGGGCATCACTCCGTGGGCGTGGCTTGGAGGGTGCTGGGGGGTGAGGGGGCTGCTGCGGCGGGGACTGGGCATGTGTCAGTCATTGAAAGTGGGAGCTTGGTGGGACGGGGCTGGTGCATGGGGCAGTTACTGCTGGCCAGGGCATGGGGGGGGGTTGCCCACTCTGAAGCCCTGGGCAGTGGGCAGGGTGCAGCTCCCCACAGCAAGGGCTCCTCCTCACCAGGACAACGCCTCCAAGCTCCTCTTGGCCCTCATGGAGAGCAGACACGACAGCGAAAATGCTGAGAGGATCCTCATCAGCCTCCGCCCACAGGAACTGGTAAGGGGCTGACAGGGAAACACCCCCAGCCCTGCCCCAGTGAGCCCCCAGCCTCCCCCCGTCCACTGCAGGACCTCTTCTGCCTGTGAATCCTGATGCAGTTTCTGGTTTGCAAGCCAATAACCATCTCACCTGCCCTACCACTGGTCACCACCTTCTGCACCAGTGTCCTTGGCTAATGGTTTTCCCAGAGGAGGAAAATGAAGCAAGGAGGTGGGGAGAAGCTCACTGTCCTGCTGCTGCCCTTCCAGGTCGACGTGATTAAGAAGGCATATCTGCAGGAGGAGGAGTGTGAAAACGCCGAGGTTTCCCCCCGGGAAGTTGGCCATAACATTTATATACTGGCGTTGCAGGTACTGAGCTGTGACGGCAGAGTCCCTGCCCTGCCCTGCTGGGCTCCCGCTCACCCATGGGCACGTTTTTCTCTGTGTTTTACATTTCCTCCAGCCAGGCTGGTCTCCTTGGGGGAGGCATAGCTGGGAAATGTGCTTCTGGCTGCTGTGAAGCCAGCCCCTGGGCTTGCCAGCCATCCTGCTCCCCTGGGCACCCCATGTCCCCCTCCCTGTGCCCCAGTGGCCGCTCGCCAGGCTGTGCTCACCCAGCTACCGCTGCCCTTCTTCCAGCTCTCCCGACACAACAAGTCTCTGCAGCAGCTCCTGAAGCCGGTGAAACGAATCCAAGAGGAGGAGGAGGAGGGGATCTCGTCCATGGTATGGAAAAGGAGGCAGAGCCCCCACAACCCACCCCGACCCTGAGCGGACACAGCAACGAGCTGCTTCTCCCCTCCTTGCTGGGTCACCCTGGCTTTTGTTGTTTAAGATTCGATGGGTTTTAATATTCCTCAGGGCGGCTAAAGAGGGAAAGACTTGTCAGTGCTCTCGTAGCCCAAACCACAAGTCCAAAGGCACGTGCACCTTTAAGCTGTGGAGAGCTGTATTTGGGGGGCTCCCCAAGGAAGGCTGAGCCGTAGGGTGACGTCCAGCTCACCTTGGGGACAGGCTGGTGGCCCTGCTGGGGTGCTCCTGGTACCTGCTTTCTCCCCTTCCCTTCAGCAAAGGAAGAGCTGAGTCCTTTGCTGTCACTTCTCGCCTGTGTTCCTGAGATCCCGAACGAGCTTCAGCAGTAATATGATTTCCCTGGGGTTTTCCGGGCATTGATTTGCAATTTGTGGATTAGCAGCATTTGGATGTAATTATTGCAGGGAATCGAATGTCTGTCACCTCGGGGAGGGCTCGTAGCCCTTCAGGAAGCTTTAATTCATTTGCTTTGCCCTGAAACCTCATCAGCTTTGGGAGATTTGGAGGAACGCTGTTGTCAGTGCAGAGTTAGACCCGACTCCTCCAGCTGAGGCCAGGCTCATCCTCTCTCCCTCTCCCCTCATCCCAGCTCAGCCTCAACAACAAGCAGCTGACGCAGATGCTGAAGTCGACGGCCCCAGTTCAAGAGGAAGAGGAGGACCCGCTGGCTTATTACGAGAAACACACCTCCCAAATTGAGGCAAGACCTGTTGGGTTGCCAGTCCGCGCACGGGCGCTGAATCCCACGTGTGCTCCAGCTGCCCCGTGCCTGGTTATTTTGCACTAGGAACCTTCCCATCCCTGTGCTGGCAAGAAGCAGATGAGTCTGTTGCTCTGCAGAGAGCTGGAGGTGTTAGCAGAGCCCTTGAGGAGCTGAGCTGCTCCCTAGACCCTTCTTTTTTTCCTCTCCCCGCATCAGCAGGGGTGCAGCTGGTTTGGGCAGCCCCATCGGTGCTGGCAGATGAGCCAGCGAGGGTTCATGCACACTCAGCTTTCCTCCAGCAGCCAGGGCTGCCTTGGCTGGGGCCATTTGTAGCGTTAAGCGACGAGTGGCCGGTGTTATCTGGATCCTGGAGGAATGGGAGGGAGGAGGGGAAAGCACAGCTGGGTCTGGGAAAGAGGAACCCAAAGCCTGGCAGGGGCAGGATCTGACGGCAGCCTCCCCATCGCTCTGCTTCCTGCAGATTGTGCGCCTGGACCGAAGCATGGAGCAGATAATCTTCCCCGTGCCTGGCATCTGCGAGTTCCTCACCAAGGAGACCAAGTACCGGCTCTTCACCACCACGGAGCAGGACGAGCAGGGCAGCAAAGTCAGTGATTTCTTCGACCAGTCGTCTTTCCTCCACAACGAGATGGAATGGCAGAAGAAACTGCGCAGTAAGAGCAAACCAGACCTGTCCTTCGGGCTCCCCCCGGCCAGCACGGGCACTTCCAACAGCCCCAGTTGTGAAACTGGGAGGCAGCCCTGCTTTGAAAGGGCGGCGAATCCTGACAGCAGCCTGGCCATCACATTTCTGAGCTCCTTGGGCCCCTTGCTGTGTAGGGCACAGCACTAACCTGCTCAGCAGTTTGCAGGGAGCGGAGAGGAACCAGGATCCCAGGGAGGTGTTTCCACCACGCCAGTTAGTGCAGCTCCTTGACAGTGTGAAACGCATCTTGCAGCACATTCCCGGGATTACACCTGCAGGTGTTTTCCCCTGGCAGGTCCCTCTCTTCGTTTCTTTTCAGTTACTTTCTTCTAAGCCAGGATCTGGCAGCTCCATATGGGAAATAAAACTTGTTTCTCTGCACCCTGCAGACCTGCTGAGGTGCCGTCGGGGCTGCGCCAGGACGGAAATCATGGCTTAAAATAACAGGAGCTCAGTAAAGTCACACCATAAATACTGCGATGCAGCAAAGGAGTAGCGTAGCAGCTCTGAAAACACTTACAAAGCCAGTCCAAACTAGCTGAGGAATTCGGCAGGAAATAAGTTTTCCAGTATGGATGGGAAATTGCTGGCGGGGTCTCCTCCGGGACCGAGGACCAGCGCTGAAAACACAAAGACAAGTGTGTGGAAGGATGTGAGGCTGGGGGAGGTGGGAGATGGGGAGGAAGGTGAGGAGGAGAAGGGAGACAGTTTGATTCCAAGGTGCCAGAGAAGGTCAATGGACCCGGAAGTGTAAGCAGGAACATTTTGGACTTGCCCTTCTATTCTAGCAGCTGAGGAGGGAGCTCTTATTAATGTTTTGAAGGAAATGGGAGGTGAGGCTCCCTCAGGTCCCACTGAGCTGAGCCCTGTAGATGCCTGGGAGGACAAAGCCTTCCCCGGTTGGCACAAGGTTGGCTGAAATTTGTGTGTCTGCCTCCTCTCCCCCCAGGCATGCCGCTGATGTACTGGTTCTCCCGCAGAATGACGCTCTGGGGCAGCATTTCCTTCAACCTGGCTGTCTTCATCAACATAATCATTGCTTTCTTCTACCCCTACGTTGAAGCCACGTCCATGGGTAAGCATCCTGGCATCTGCTGCTCCTTGAGGTGGAAGAAAAAGGGGAAGGAATACGCAGGAAAAATGTTCGCTTTGCCTCTACTCCCCTCACCCTCGGTCTCCTTTTGAGTTCTAAAGCCCAAAGTGATTTCTGCTGCTCAAAGGACGGGGTTGAGTCAAGATTTCAACGCTTCCTTTATAGGGAAGAGTCTCTTCTGCCCAGGCTGTGCTACCCCTGTTTGCAAACTGGGGGAAGCAAGAGCAGAAGATGTACGTGCTGTCAGGCAAAGCCTCCTTCACTGACAGGGGTTTTGAGATCTCACATAAAAGACGCTAGAAAAACATATCAGTAGGAACCATCTGAGTCAATACTCGTCTCTGCAGTCATTAGTTTTTCTGGGCAGGAGCACAGTGTCTGACGGGCAGCACGAATTTCAGCTGATGCCTTTTAACTGCTGCGGGTCTTCTCTTCCCAGGAGTGCTGGATTCCCCGCTGATCTCGCTGCTCTTCTGGATTCTGATCTGCTTCTCCATCATGGCCTTGTTCACGAAGCGCTACGGAGTCAGACCGCTCCTGGTGGCGCTGATCTTGCGATCGATTTATTACTTGGGGATCGGGCTCACTCTGAACATCCTGGGAGCTCTCAATGTAAGTTCTCCACGCGCCAGAAAAAGAGCTTAGCAGCCCGTGGCACGGGAGACTGTTCCGCCTTCCTAAAGCGCAGCAAACCCCACTCCCTCCCGTTTCTGGTTGCTCCCCAGCTGACCAACAAGATCGTGTTTGTGGTGAGCTTCGTGGGCAACCGTGGCACCTTCATCCGAGGCTACAAGGCCATGATCATGGACGTGGAATTTCTTTACCACGTTGGCTACATCGTGACGAGCGTCCTGGGACTCTTTGTGCACGAACTCTTCTACAGCATCCTGGTATAATACACGCAGAGGTTTGGGACAGGGCGGGTAGCCTGTCTGCCCCGTTAGAAGCTGGAAGGTTCCTGAGACACCTTCCGGGGGCTGATTGATAAGCAGCAGTGAGAACAATTGGCTGTGCTCTAATCTTTGCGTAGGCTGATCTTTCTGCCTTCCGACAGTATCTATTACTGTCTCTCTCCTGGTCTTTTGCTATCTCGCTCTTTCTAATCTCTGCTGTGTACTTTATCTGGGTCAGCTGGGAGACAACGTGAGCTGGCGAGGGCAGAGGCAGGGTGCGTGTGTCCTATTCTTGGCTCTCCTGCTGTGCATTAAGTCGCTTCGTTCTTCTCCGCTGCCCAACAGCGAGCTGGGAAACTTAAATGCTTTATGTGAAAGTTAGTCAAGGTCTGCTGAGCGATCCAAGATCTCGGGATAAAAGGGGCTGTAGGTAGGCCAGGCGTTTATCAAGAGAGGCACCCCGCAGTATTTCTTTGCTCCTGGGTCCTTTCAGCTGTTTGACTTGATCTACCGTGAGGAGACCTTGTTTAATGTCATCAAAAGCGTGACGCGGAACGGGCGCTCCATCCTGCTGACGGCCCTCCTGGCTCTCATCCTCGTCTACCTCTTCTCCATCGTGGGCTTCCTGTTCCTGAAGGATGATTTCATCCTGGAGGTGGACCGGCTGCCGGACAGCAAAGCCAAAGGTGCTTCAGCTCTTGCCCTCGTTGGTTGCCACGCTTGGGTTAGAGAGGGGCCAGGCAGAGCTTGGCTCTCCTTCTGCAGCTGGACCATTGCAAGGGACCCAGCTCCCTCCTCGCTGCCAAAC
>WEIS01036230.1:40205-51427 GCA_013389965.1 Todus mexicanus
CCTCCTCTTCTTCTTCATTGTCATCATTATCGTCCTCAACCTCATCTTTGGGGTCATTATTGACACCTTCGCCGATCTGAGGAGCGAGAAGCAAAAGAAGGAAGAGATACTGAAGACAACCTGCTTCATATGCGGTGAGCGCTGCGACCTCGGTGTATTTTTTCCCCAAGCTCTTCCTCTCTTCTGAGGTCGAGGGAAGGAAAAATACTGCAGCTGGTTTCTGGTTTTCCTTTGGTTCCTTGCGAAACTGAAATCTCTTTGCCAATGGGTCACTGCGGCGTGAGGAGGCTTAAACGAGGACACAAACCGAGAGGGGAAATGATCTGTGTTGTTCGTGGCCTCCTGTTTAATGAGGCATTAAACTAAAACATATTTTGGAGTTCTGGGCATTGGGCATCTATTGCTCCTGAGATCATCACTTTGAAAAAAAACCACCTCACTATATTACTAAGGAAATAAAATGGAGAAAATGTCCTGGATTGCTTTCAGGCAGCAGAAGGCATCCAAAAAAAAAAGGGAGAACCCCAATAAGTCCAGCTGCTTTTTTTCTTTAAAGACCCAGTGGGTGCATTTCATGCTTTTAGATCCCTAGGCAGGGAGCGGAGCAAGCAGAGCTTTAAATAGAAGCCTCCTGAATACACAACTGGGTTATTTCCCACCCCCTCCCCTCCCAGCTCAGATGTTTTGTTGTGTGCTTAAATGGCAACTAATTATTAAAAGCACTTCTGGAAAGTCACGCCGGGGAGAGGATGCAATTATCTGTCCTGCCTTTCACATTTGCTCGCTCGCTTGCTCACTTCTTACCTTCTCCTCCCACTTTCTCCGCTCTTCCCAGGACTGGAAAGGGACAAGTTCGACAACAAGACGGTGTCCTTCGAGGAGCATATTAAATACGAGCACAACATGTGGAACTACTTGTACTTCATAGTCCTGGTGCGAGTGAAGAACAAGACGGATTATACGGGGCCGGAGAGTTACGTGGCGCAGATGATAAAGGTACGGTTTTGCTGTTGCAACCTGCCTGCCCCCGGGGAAATATTTGAGAGCAAGGGCTTGGCAAAGGAAAAGAGCTCGGAGAAGGAGCTTTTGGAAAATATTTAATAACGTTGTTGTGCTTGAGTTCTGGCTTAGCTGGTTCTTTCCATTTTGGAAGCTCGGCCAACAGCACATTGTCTGTTTGATGTTTCGTGCTGTGTACTTAAGGATTGGACCAAGTAGAGAGCGTGACTCAAGGTGATTTCAAGGCAAGAAGGGGAGGGAAAGGAAATTTAGTAGAAGAAAAACTTTTGAACTTGAGCCCAGGATTCAGAATCATAGAACAGGTTGGGTTGGAAGGGACCTTAAAGATGATCCTGTTCCAAGCCCCCCCCTGCAGTTCCATGGGCAGAGACACCTCCCTCTAGAGCAGGTTGCTCAAAGCTCCGTCCAACCTGGTGCTGAGGCTGTAAGAAAAGAACAAGAAATGGACCATTTGTGGAAAATTTGCCAAGATTCAGACAAGACGAGCCTTTGAGAAATTCTTTAATCCCTAAGCACAGGCAGGTTTCCTACCAGGCCTCTTCCCTCCTCCTCCTCACCCCCTCTCCACCTCCTATTCTTCGTGGTCGCCTTTCCAGAACAAGAACCTTGACTGGTTCCCCCGGATGCGAGCCATGTCGCTGGTCAGCAATGAAGGGGAAGGGGAACAGAACGAGATCCGGAATCTCCAAGACAAACTCAACACCACGATGAAGCTGGTGTCTCATCTCACCTCGCAGCTGAACGAGCTGAAGGAACAGGTACTAAAGGGTTTTTATGTAAAACGGGGACACTTGAGGAGCTGTAGAAACCCGCTGGCCTTACCGAAATAGACACGGATCGCAGGGAACAGGAGGCAGAACCAGTTCTAGCCAGGATAACTTCAGATACAAAGCAAAGGGCTCCTGCAGCTCTTTTGGGGGGAGTTGGGGACACCCAAGACACGTTCTTTTTGATACTGAACTTCCTCCTCAGCTAGAGTTGAACTCGCAGGGCTTCCTGGCAGACGCTTAAAGCAGGTTTAGTCAGTCACACCCCGGAGGAGGGTGTTAGTGAGCAGAACGAAGGCCTGGTGTCCTACCTCACTCGTGTCCTTGTTTGAACTCTAGATGACAGAGCAACGGAAGCGCAGGCAAAGGATGGGGTTTGTGGATGTCCAGAATTCCATGAACCACTAAGGCACGGAAGAAGCATCAGCTTCACCCACTGAGGGACTACACCTCAAGGCTGCTTGTTCCTGGGTTCCACGCGTGGCCGTCGCTGACAGGGGAAGACGAACCACACGGGAAGAGCTTCCCAGTCAACATTTTCCTTAGAGCGCTTGTAAAGCAATTCAGGAACCAGGGACTGGCCAGGATTCCTCACGATACCTGGACCCCCCACGTTACTCTAATGCCCTTGTAGGAAGATAAATTATACAGGACTTTTATTCCTCGTTGCAACAACTCTTTATTTTGCCAGTGTGGAGGGTTGTATCTTTATCTCCATGCGCTGCGTCCCGAGGGTCCCCACCTCGGGCAGAGCGTAACTAGTTGTAGGGCTGCAATATTTAACTTATTCCAAGAGTGGCACTAGTACACGTGGATCTTTGCAAGTCAGCCGTCGTTATTTGCTGTACCCGCTCCATGCTGAATCCCTCGCCATTTAAAGAATTCTGTTCGTCACTGGGGGTGCAGGAAAGAGGAGCTAAACTCAAGGAGATGGGTTGGTTAATTTAACTCGCCAGCTGAGGAGTATCCAAGCTTGTACTGGTGTGAACTAGTCTTTTTTGCCTTCTGTGGACCCAGGATATCTGGGCAGTAGTAGTTGGAGACTGGAGGTTTACAGGAGTTCACTGTGAAGGGGTGTCCTGTGTTTTAGTTTCATCTCTGGTGTAACGTTTTTACCTTTTGTTTGTTTGTTTGTTTGTGTGTATGTTTGTTTGTTGTCATCGTCATTGTCGTTGTTCCTTAAGAACTGGAGTGTAAATTGCCTTAACTAAATTAAATACGAAATCATGTTATAATAAAAACTTTAAAAGGTGGTGAAGAACGCTCCCTTCCTCTGCGCTCCGCTGCGTCACGGGGCTGTTAGAAACAGCGATACAGAACAACCCAAGGACCCGAAGCCAAACCGGGGCGGTATTACCCAAGGTGCTCCCAGCGCCAGATGTTAAACATTAAAATGCAGCACAGGCAGAAGCCGAGGAACGCTTCCATGACGAACTACCTTGAACACCAGCCTTGTTTTCTGAAGCTTTTGGAGTCCAGCCTGCTGCAAAGTTTCAAATTCTTTCACTACTTGCCAGGAAAACACTGTTCAAACACATAAAAAGGAGCAGCTGTTGCGGGTGCCTGGAGCCAGAGCCAGGCAGCGTCCTGGCATCGCCGTGTTCTAGACACTCAGCCTTCCCCAGCAGACCTGCAGCCACCCCAGCTCCACTCCTGCGCCTCTGCCTCCCAAGAATAGACACTAACACAAGCACTAAACCTTTAGAAAAAAGAATCCAAATGGACTAATCACACTTGAAATTTGTTTAGAGGCCTCTGTAGCGTGTCATGAAAACCTCCCTCAGAGGTGCGGTAACCCACCCGGGGACCTTCTCTTCAGGCTGAGGGCATGTGCATGGAGCTGGCTCGACAGCAACACGCCGCTGAGTGACGGCTCAATTAAAGTCTTACACCGCTCCACTGTCACCACGGCCAACAGCCACCCTCAGCCCTCTCCGGGGGCTTCTTGAAAGGAAACGAAATGTGTCGATTGAATTTACCCCTCCCTCAGCTGCAGAAACACAAGCGTAGCTGCGTTTTCACAGCCATCATCACTCCCATCATCTTCACAAGCAAATTTAAAGCTAAGGTGGCTGCACCCACTTGCTCAGTGCATCTCCTGCTTGTTCCGTTTCTTGGAATACAAAGGGTCAGGTCTAATACCACGAAGTTCTCTCCTCTCCACCATGTTGCTCCACTATGGTGTCATTTAAGCTATGGCCGAGATTTTGGGGAGAAAAAAACAAGGGGGGCACTAAACGTGAAGGGTGTAAGGTGCAGGGCTGAACAAAACCGCCGTTGCTAAGAGGAATAAATGGGTTTATTCATCATGGCAACATTCAGAGCTTTAGACATATATACAGTGGAGAAGCTGGGAGCTGGCCTGTCACTTCAAGTCCTCTTCGGGTTTCTTGGCAGAAAACTTTTCTCGCAGTTTTCTCCATGTCCCTTTTTTCATGTCTTCCATCTGTTTCAGAATGTCTGCAAAAGGCGAAGAGGAGAGAGATGGGGAAAGAGGCTGAAAAGCAGGAAAGCAAGGGAACGCAAACCCTCTTCTCACAGCTCTGCCTTCCATACATTTTCCTTTCTTTGACTTTTCATCTTAATGAATTTCTGTTTCAGGGCCCGAGGCAAGTTTGTTTTCCCTCCAATCAATCGTGCGGGGAGTCCCTTATCGCTAACAACTAATATTCAGTTTCCACACGCGGCAATCAAAGTTAGCAACTGGAGCAGAACAAAACTGCGCTGGCTTCCTACACCACACATAATAAATGATCTGGCTCAGAGTATTTCTGCACCGTGCTCCCCTATTTTCTCGCAGAATAATACAAACACAAACCGAGAAACGCTGAAGGGAATTCGAACACGGTGAAGCAGAAGCTCAGCTCCGGTTTGGAATGATGTAGCCAACGTGTATTTCTTTCACGCAGCTTCTGCTGCTCTCTGATCTCAAAGAGCCTTCGCAAACCCTTTGCTGTTCCTGCCCAGTGTGAAATACAATCGATTTCTCGCCCTGATAACTGAAGAGCTCCTCTATTATTCCTGAACTTATTCCTCATTAAACATCCTCCTCTCACGCTCGCAAGGCAGCGCCTTCTGTCCTTCAGGCACAAGTTCTTTGCTAGAGGTGACACAGTGACCACCACAGAGACCAGAATTTGAGTTACCTCCTACACTGACTTGTTCCCAAATCGAGCACAGAATCGGTACCTGTTGCGAGTATCATCTTGCAATCTTCTACCGTCACTCCAGTGAAGCTCGTGTCTCTCAGGCGCGGGTACTTCAACAGCGAGAAAGTAGAAGAGGGAAGGAGAAAACAATGTTACTTGTAGTGTCTTAAAAAGAGCAAAAATGCCACCCTAGGGTAGAGTCCAAACCCGTTTCCAGTCAAGCTCTAAGAATTCCACTCATCCACACCAAGAATTCTCATCTGCATCGTTCACACGTGTCCCAAAGACCAGGACAACCACAGCTTTCCTAGAGCGACCCAAGGCACCAGCCACCCAACCACTCCTTTGGCTGTCGGACATTCCCAGAACCCTTCTGGGACGAGGCAGCAGCTGCAGGAGGTGGTAACACCCCCCCATTAAGAAGAAGGACGACGTCTAAAGCCCAAGCTCACCTTGTTTTTGTAGTAGTTGGTGTGGATTTTAACTAGGCTCTCGTACATTCGGTCACAGGTCTCGGGGTCAGCAATCTGGAAAGGGATAAAAGGAATCACACAAGTCTCATTTGAAAAGTCTGTCACAAAAACATTTCAGGGCTTGTGAGAAGGATGGTCAAGGAGCAGTCAAGTCACGTAGGATGCTGGTGAGCCCTACGATTGCTCCAGAATGCAAAGCATTTCCTTGCCCCTCCACTTCTCACCAGCTTGGGTGTACGAGAATCACAGAATCTTAGAGATTGGAACAGTCCTCAAAAGCTCATCCAGTCCAATCCCCCCACTGGAGCAGGATCACCTAGATCAAGTCGCACAGGAACTCGCCCAGGCGGGTACAGAATGAGCCACAGGATTGTCAGAAGGGACCTTAAACTCCGCTCAGAAAGATTTGACAGCTCAGCTGTGAACATAGAGCTAACAAGGATACCACTGGACAGTTCTCTCCTCATGTTTATCGGCCAAGTCTTCACAACTTCTTGCCCCAGAGGCCAGTTTGGCCGCCTGTTTTATTCCAAAGCACCAAAGAGGAGAGCGTAGCAGGCTGGAAGTTAGCAAATCCCGGTGCAGGCTAAAAATAGTTGATAATTGATTAGGCAAAAGCTGTACAGAAGACGCCGAATGGCTTGCGAAGGGTAAATGGATTTCTATTTCGGCCCAGTGAGTTGGAAAGATCTTGCTAATACCTAAACCTCTGCCTCGGGTGGGGGTGTCGCCCTGGTTATTCACCAGCGTGGCCGGCACCTCGTCTTGGTTTTGTTTTACTGAGGGGATCAGCTCAGCCAGAACTCAATGACATTGAGAAGAGGATTGACACTTGGAGAAGAGGAGACTCAGGGGAGACCTTATCGCTCTCTACAACTCCCTGAAGGGAAGGTGTAGGCAGGGGGAGGATGGGCTCTTCTGTCAGGTGATTTGTGCCAGGACGAGAGGGCACGGCCTGAAGCTGCACCAGGGGAGGTTTAGGTTGGATGTTGGGAAGCTCTTCCTCACAGAAAGGAGGATAAACCCCTGGGCTGGGCTGCCCAGGGAGGTGGTGGAATCACCGTCCCTGGAGGTGTTTAAGGCCAGACTGGATGCCACACTTAGTGGCAGGGTTTAGCTGAGTGGTGGTGGTAGGTCCTAGGCTGGACTTGATGATCTCAGAGGTCTTTTCCAGCCTTAATATTCTATGATTCTATGACATCGAACATGAACGATCCAAACAGATACATGAATAAGAAGAGCATGACCAGAGCCCCCGACATGGCTCCTCTGTCCTTGGAACACTGGCACAACACCCGGCAAATCTATGGCAAAGCTGCTCCGCTTCAGCAGGTAACGGCTGCGGCACGAGAGGGGATATGGGGACGGACAGACTGTCACGAGGAAGCGCCATCACCCCGCAGCTCATCTTCAGCTCAACGTCTCTCGCAGCCACACCACACTGTGAGCGACCCCGCTCATGTTTTACTCGATGAAACGGGGAGGAGGAGCAGCATTTCCTCCCCCTCTCCCCCATAAACCAAGCAAATCTGATGCCGCGTGAATAAAACAAGACATGAGGCTGATCGAGTGTCCTCGATGGTCCCGGTTCTTTTCGCAGCCGTTCCTCCCGCTGCCTCCCGTACATTTCCCCGCGCCGTATTCAGCTTTTCTACATCCAAACCGACACCGGCGCCACAGGCGGCGATTTCGCTTTTCAAGATGAGCGGCAGCTGAGGGATCTCGCAGCCCATCGCCGCCGCACATCCCCCTGTCCCCAGCACACGGAAAAAGCAACAAAGCGCTTTGCGAAACGTCTGCCGCCGATGATTCTGGTCACCAGTATCGAATAAGGTGCCTCTAATGGTCCCTGGAAGTCGCAAACGCCGAGCTGGAGCAGTGTTTTTACGCTCAGCAAGGGCGCGTTTCCATTCCGCAGCAAACACCTCGAAAGGTCCGCGGCTCAAGCCGAGCACGAGCTTCTCTCATTTGTTTCAGCGCCGAAGCCTCAAATCCGACACGACGACAGCCGGAGCCGCGAGACGACGTCGGAACCGCGGCAGCTCAACGGCGCCAGGCGCCGCCGCCTTTCGCTACGTGCTCCTGACGGCGCCGCGCGGCCGTCCTCGCGGTGGAACGAGCGGAACACGCTCGTTAGCCCCACTCATCAGTTCACAACGCCTGGAACACGGGAACGGGAGTCTCCAAAGCACGGTGGAAACGGCGCAAGACTCGGGTACAAAGCCCAGCTTGTCATGAGCGAGGAATAAGGGATGAGAGCGACCAACGGGGGGTTGACCTGGGCCTGTTTCAAGGGCAACAGGAGCTGTAGTGGGTTCCCTGGAGGCTCCATGGAGCCCCGAGCTCCACTGAGAGAGGCTCTGTGAGCTCCACGTGGCCCTGAGAACCCCTGAGGGAGGCTCTGGGAGGCTCTTGGAAGCTCTGCTGGGCTCTGGGAGCTCCACAAGGCCCCGAGCACCCCCGAGGGAGGCTCTGTGAGGCTCTGTGAGCTCTGTAGGGCTCTCAGCACAACCAAGGGGAGCTGTGTGGGGCTCTGCGGGGCCCTGAGCACTCCCGAGGGAGGCTCTGAGGGGCTCTAGGAGACTCCGTGGGGCCCTGGGAGCTCCATGGGGCATGAAGCACAACCGAGGGAACCTGTGAGGGGCCCTGTGGAGCCCCTAAGCACCCCGAAGGAGGTTCTGCAGGGCCCTGGAAGCTCCATGAGGCACTAAGCACAACGCAGGGAACTTGTGAGGGGCTCTGTGGGGCCCTGAGCGGCCCCAGAGGAAGTTCTGCGGAGGTCTGAGTGGCCCTGAGCACACGGAGGGAGGGATTCACAGATTGGAAGGGACCTCGTAAACTCATCCAGTCCAATCCCCACATTGCCGGAGCAGGATCACCTAGATCAAGTTTGAAACGTCTCCAGAGAAGGAGACTCCACAACCCCTCTGGGCAGCCTGGGCCAGGCTCTGGCACCCTCACTGCAAACAAGTTCCTTCTAATATTCCTAATATGGGAGGCTCGTTTCCCACCAGAACCTCACAGCCACAACCACCTTCTCCTCCTCCGCCTCCACCACCCCTCAGCGATGCCCGCAGCGGGCAGACCCCCACGTTCAGCACCAAACTCCTCCGATTTCTCCCCACAACCTCCCGCAGCACCCTCAGCGCCACCATTCCACCGTATCCCCGCCCGACCCCGATTCCCCCCCATCATCACCCGAGGCTGGGGAGGGGGAGGAGAAGAACCAGCGGCGCCTGCGCGGCCCAGGCCCCGCCTCGGTCTCTCCCCTCCCTTCCCCTCGGAGGCGGCGGGGGTCGCGGCTCCCCTTTTTCCCCCGCTCTCACCTGAGTGTTCTCGCCCTCCCGGAACGCCTGCGCCACCCGCTGCCGCAGGAAGGCTCCTAAATCCCGGTGTCGCTTCGTTTCTTCCACCGGCCACTCCTCGCAGAGCTTGAGGAAGCGCCGGTACCTGGTGGCGGCCATGGCTGCCGGGGGAAGGGGGAGTCACGTGACCTACGGCGGCCGAGCGGGGCCCGGCGGCGCTGCCCGTGCGCGGAGCGGCCCCGGCGGCCATAAAATCATCCGATAGATCTTAAAGTGTTGTTTATTTCCAACCCATCCAGTTCCAGCCCTCCTGCCACGGGCAGGGACACCTCCCACCAGAGCAGGTTGCTCAGNGATTCCTCTGATCATCCTCGTGGCCCTTCTCTGGACCCTCTCCAGCCTGTCCTCATCTATTTTTTTGCCTAGCGGGGACCAAAACTAAACAGAGGAGCCAAGGTGTGTCAAGAGCCAGAAGGCTGAGGACTTCCCTGCTGAGCTCCCAGCCTCCCTGTGTTTTTGAAAAGCAGCTGATGACTAACCTGGCTTTGCCCATTCCATTCTTTTACTAGATCACTGCCTACACCTCCAACCATCCTATTTCGTGCCGCTGGCAAAGGGATCTTGCTCCTCCGGTGCCACAGTTGGCAGAGCTGCCTTAAAGCTTGTTTTCTGGCTATTTTAAAACCTAAAAAGTCTTGCCTGCTTTCCCCTTCTCCACGTGGAGCACACGAGGTTGTACGCTGGCTCAGAGCTCCTCTGAGCATGCAAATGGTTAAATACTTGATCATTACGTGCTCATAAATAAGGGGTGAAAGGGAGGGAGCCCTAAACAAAGCCCAACATCACTTAAAGATGCTGTGGAAGTGAAAAAGAGCTGGATAACAGGTGAGAGTTACTTAGACGATTTTATTTCTATCCCCACTCCCCAGCAACAGGGATCTGTAGCTCTCTCCCTCATGTCCGGATTCTCCATCAGGTTTCCCACATCCTGCAGGAAGGAATTCTGTTTGTTCCGTCATAATAAAATCCGTCCACAAAAGCTGTAAACATTGTTCGGAGCCTTTTGTTATTGTCTCCTTCAAACACACACACACAAAATTTGTATCAAAGAATTTCTAGGTGACCTTTAATATCTCATCCCTGACTCAATCTCACACTTTTTTTGTTGTTTTTTGTTTTTTTAATTTTTTTAAGCAAAAATACCTCGACTTGAATGTTGGGGGTTTTTTGGTGACTGATACTTGACAGAATCATCGCATCCAGCCCCTATGGAGCTTCTTGCTTTGAAAGTTTCTGAAACACGCCCTGTTACAATCCCGCAGGGATAGTAAACCTTTGTGAGGTGAAGTTCTCAGTCTGAGGTCCCACTGCTTTTCCACCTGAAGCAGCTCAGAACCTCCTCAGCGTCTCATCAGTCTGTGTTTCCACACCCCCCCCCCGAGCGTCAGGAATGTCAGGGGGTTGCATTGTTCCTCTCCTGCTTGCATCTTCATGCTCAGCTCCTGACATTGAGCAGGAGTTGAAAGTCACACTGCAAATCTGTTCCCACTCACCGGCTTGTTTCAATAGTCCCTCTCTTAGCCCCGCTCAGCTTCCTGAGCGTGGAGGTGAGCGGGTCCTGGTTTATCATTAAGACTCATTCAAGTAATGCTTGTGGCTCATGGATAAATCAAGGACAGCAGTAAAACAAGGAAGGAAAATAAATCTTCTGATCGATTGCAGGCAGAACGGATTCTTTCAGCTCGTGGCTTTTATTTTCACACTCGAGTTCAGGAATGGCACACGGCAATTTCAGCGCTTTCCAAGCAAGCCGTCCATGCTCTCGTTCCAAACCGCGCACGTCACATCCAGCAGCTGTGAGGGTCCCGCACGACTGACTCAGTGCGGTGCTTTTCAGGGCTATCGGTCACTAGTAAATCCAGGCTGCTTCACAGGCTTTGCCGTTTTCCTTCAGAGATATTCTGAAGGATTTTGATCAGGTTCTCCAGGCCAAAAATATAGCCGTGGTCTGGCCCGTCGTGCGTGGTCTGGTTGCACTTGGAGCCTTTGAAAGTGGTGTGGGCAAAGTCTATCATCCGCACGTCGACTCTGGAGTGATTAGTGCCGTGGGAGGTGGCGCAGTTTGTTTTTTGGAAGTGAAGGTGGTTATCCAAGGCTGCCGTGCTCTCCTTGGGCTCCTGTCCCTCGTAAATGATGAGAAGCGAGCTGGAGTAGAACCTGTAAGAGCTTTGCTTCCTAATGACAGAAAGCAGCGCTTTCAGCTGCAGGATGATGGGCTCCAGCAGATCCGTTCGGAGGTGGTTACCGTTGCACAGGAACTGGCGCAGGCTTTGCCTGAAGCCCTCCACAGAGAGTTTCCTGCCATAATATTTATCTTTGCAGAGAAAATGTCCAGTGTCCGCTTGGTAAACCTTGAGGGAAGAGAGCAACGATCCATATTCAGTTGTCTGCGTTTCCCAAAGCTCGAGATTTCACCCTCGTCTAAAAAGTTTTGACCCAAGTTCTGAC
>WEIS01036232.1:14123-24582 GCA_013389965.1 Todus mexicanus
CTCTTCCAGCTTAAAGCCATCACCCCTCGTCACATCACTACAAGCCCATGCAAAAAGCCCTTCGCCAGCTTTCTTGTAGACCCCCTTCAGATACTGGAAGGCCACAAGGAGGTCTTCCCAGAGCCTTCTCTTCTCTAGGATGAACAACGCCAACTCTCCAAGCCTGTCCCCATAAGGGAGGTGCTCCTATCTTTATACAGTTCTGCTGAACAAGTACCATCCACAACCTCAGCCACGGACCATTAGTTTCAAAAAGAACCACCCCAAATGAAGTTGTGAGAAAATACAGACTATTGACCACGGTTGCAGTGGGGTTCACGTTGTAGTTCATCTTTACCTGAGATGAAACAGGTTGCGGTGTTTGGTTTTGATGGTGCTGGTGTCTCAGGACAGATTAGCTCATATCTAAAGAGTCCAACTCTGCTCTGACCAGTGATTATTATTTCTTGAAAAATTGTTTGCTTGCGGCTTGGTTTCCTCTCCTGAAACATCTGTGGTCCTTTCTTTTGAGTCAATATCTGACAATATTTTCAGTTTCTGTTTGACTAGTGGTCATTAGTTCAGGAGGTCATTAGCAAACTGATTTTTCTTGAAATAATTCACATCTCACTCCCTTTCTTGAGCGATTTTGAAGGTCCCCAGCTACACCTGATATTTCTTAGTCAGGTTGCCAAATCCTTGACAAGACCCCTCTGACCAGAACACTCTAGATTTATGTAGAAGTACTTAAAAATTTAATCTACCATCTCTTGATCTTTCAGGTAACCAGGGTACAATTCAGACAGACGCGTGATTCATCATGAAAAGTGATGGTGAAAGATGGCATCAAAATGCATTTGTCAGCACGATAAACATTATTGATCCGTTTAAATGACGGCTTCTAAGGAAGAAAAGTGCAGAAAAAAAGCCCTACAAATTAACCAGTTTTCCCAGTACGTCGTAAGGAAGGGCAGGAGCAGCCAATGAACAAAGCAAACATTGACATGGGGGCATCTAATTTGCATTTCAGCACCCACTTGAGTAAAATTATTCCCGTGAAAGGTCAGCACATCTAAAAAAGTCGCACTAAACCAGAAAAATGAGTTTGCCCGAGTGAAGATTTGCTGTCTTATGTGATGTAGTTTGTTACTGTCTCCGTTCTGGAAGCGCTTGCACCAGAAAACAGCTTTCATTATGTGGATGAATTAAGCTTAGAAGAATCCTAGAAGGGTTTGGGGTGGAAGGGACCTTAAAGATCATCTAGTTCCAATCCCCCTGCCATGGGCAGGGACGCCTCCCACTACACCAGGTTCCTCAAAGCCCCGTCCAACCTGGCCTTGAATAGAGTACAAATTTATGACTGGTATTAACGAGGGGGGAATGTAGGATATCACAGGATAAAATGTACTCCTCCTTACCAATAAAATGAAGAAAAAATAAACAGAAAACCATCATTGCCATACTGCTAGAAAAGCCTTTGTGCCTCAAATACAAGCGAATGTTGCTAATTAGTATTTCATAGATCTTTGGCTCATTATAACTTTGGGATATTCTTCCCCAGCTCCTCCTTTCCACAGAGGTGAAAACAGCTGAGGACACACATCCCTCCCTCCTGTCACGGGTAGGAATGACAAGAACGTGAATGTAAGAGCAAATTCAAAACAGGAATAAGAGTCGAACCCCGTTTCTACAGCTCCTCTATCCCAAAGTTTGGATTTCTATGTTTTAATGTGCAAAAAGAGGACAAGAAAAACGCCTCACTTCTCTCTCCAGCTCTTTGACTTTGTTATTCAGCTGCTTCACTTTGGCTTTCTCGCTCTCGCTCTCGGCAGTTATCTCACGGTTCTTTTTGGCCAACTCAACTATTTTCGTAGCTGCAACATCTCCAGCTAAACCAGATGCCCCTGAAAGCACACAGAAGAGCAAAGGACAGATCTTACAGGCGAGACTCAGAACAGACGATGGTTTTGTTCTCCGTCCAGCTCACAATGGACTTTTATTGTCTAATCCATTTCTCTCCGAGCTGTGCCAGGCACTTAAATGCACAAGTAAGCGATGGAGACGAAGCATCAGTGATTCGTTTGGTCCTTTGAGTCAGCATCATATTGGAGCTCGCAAAGCCACATTTCACCATTTAGCAAGAGCCACACATCAGATGTGCCCTAGCAGTGGTCGTAGCAATGTTATTACATTAAGGGCGGAGGTGTTTCTGCTCACAGCTGTGAAGGACAGCTCCAACCAGGTTTTTGAGGCATATTAGAATCACAGAATCATTAAGGTTGGGAAAGACCTCGAAGATCATCAAGTCCAACCTTCTACCCAACACCTGCATGGCCACTAAACCATGCCCTGAAGTGCCACATCTACTTGTTTTTTGACTCCACCACCTCCCTGGGCAGCTTGTTCCAAAGTTTAACTATTCTTTCAGTAAAGAATTTTTTCCCTAATATCCAATCTGATAACGGATAGGAAGGGTAGAGGTGTTTCTGCTCACAGCTGCAAAGGACAGTTCCAATCAGGTTTTTGAGGCATATTAGAGAAAAAGACAACCCTTTCTTTTGTGCTGGTTGTTTATTACCGGAGGAGCTGCTGAAACAGAGGCGTGAACTTTTCTAGACATCTGTTGGAAAAGGTCAGGAGTGCTATTACAGTTGGGTCCTGGATAACGTCCAGGAAATGTCATTGTACCTATTTATACGTCCCTTGAAATTAAACCCGGAGCCTTACTGTATTACTCTTTTAATTGCTCTTTTAAACACATCCTTCACTCACCTCCTCATTAGAGGGGGTTTGATTAGCATGACAAAGAAGATAATCCCCAAGATTGGCTTCTGTGTGACTTGGCTCTTGTTAACATCGTGTAGGTGAAGAAACTTTCTCACCCAAGTGCAAAATCATAGACTCATTTAGGTTGGAAAAGATCTTGAAGGCCATCAAGACCAACCATTCACCCTATTCTGTGAAGTCCACCACTAAGCCATGTCCCCAGGCACCACGACCACATGGCTTTAAAACACATCCAGAGATGGGGACTCAACCACCTCCCTGGGAAATCAAAATGCTCACAAACAATGTCCACGGAAACCTCTAGCTCAGCAATAACAAATCTTTGGTGGGATCTATGACGATTAGACTCAGCTGGTGTCATTCTTTTTAACCCTTTCATCCTCCTTCACGATTTTTCTCCTGACATCTGTGAAGATTATATTCAAGAACTGGGCAAGTATTTAATACAAATAACTAACTTAAAAGTTACTGTGAATTAATAACCTAGGTTTAGATTGGATATTAGGAAAAAATTCTTTACTGAAAGAGTGGTGAGGCAGTGGAACAGGCTGCCCAGCTGGGAGGTTGAGTCACCATCCCTGGAGGTGTTCAAGAAATGAGTAGATGTGGCACTTCAAGGACATGGTCTAGCGGTCACAGAGGTGTTGGGTAGAAGGTTGGACTTGATGATCTTAGAGGTCTTTCCCTGCCTTAATGATTCTGGTCACTCTTAAGTGAATTCTGCATCCCATAAAACCCCTAGAGACATTAAAGGGGCTAAGCACAATATAGCCGAGACCACAATACGACCTTGTATCACTGTTTTAGAACCTTGTAGAGGACATAAATTTATTATTTTTAAAAGCATTTCCACTGTTCTTACCCCTCTGTCTGATTTGTGGCTCCTCTATCACGCAGAAGCTACTTCTGCCTTTGTTTTCATGACAAATAATGGTCCCCTAAGGATCACAGCTAAGTACTAAACTAACCCAAAGCCAGGTTGGTGCTTCCATGTGATGGTCTTCAAACGCATCACACACAATTAATCAAAGCTTTTAATTCCCAAGCCATGTGGGTGAGTCTCTTGAGTCTCCTACAACATCGATAGGGAAAATAGAGGCACAGGGAAAACTGTTGCACGATGGAATATAAATCAGCACCAGAGAAGGTGCAACAGCACATCTGGCTCCTGGTTGTCACCCAGTAATGGAATCATAGAATGGCAGGGGTTGGAAGGCGCCTCTTGAGATCATCAAGTCCAAGTCCCCTGTCAAAGCAGGGCCACCTTGGGCAAGCAACACAGGATGCCATCCGGGCAGGTTTGGAAAGTCTCCAGACAAGGAGACTCCACAACCTCTCTGGGCAGCCTGGGCCAGGCTCCAACACCCTAACACCAAACAAGGTTTTCCTTTATGTTGAGGTGGAACTTTCCACGTTCCAGTTTTGCCCATTGCCCCTTGTCGTATCACAGGGCACCACTGAAAAGAGACTGGCCCTTTCTACTTGACACCCACCCTTCAGATATTTTTAAACATTAATAAGATCCCCTCTCAGGCTGCTCTTCTCCAGCTCAACAGCCCCAGGGCTCTCAGCCTTTCCTCATCAGACAAACATTGCAGTCCCTTAATCATCCTCGTAGCCTCTGTTGGACCCTCTCTAGTATTTCCCTGTCCTGAGTAATAACAGCTCATCATGTCTCTAACATACAAGCTACAGATAGTTTTTAAGAACTAAGGTGTAATTTAAGTGTTAGTTAGCTCTGCTTATTGCTGGTTTTCCCCTTCTTCACTGGTCTGGCCACGGCTGCTGTCCTGAACAACAGTGGCACCCAGTGGATGAAGTGCAGCCTGCACAGCTCCGCTCTCAAAGGACACCAGAGCTGCTTTAAATGCTGGATCCGAATAAGGAGTTTCACACTACACAGCAGAGGAAGCAGCAACACAGCTCTCTGACATCATCAGAAAGTTTTCCAAAACAGGGGAGGCTGGTAGGAACAAGTTTGCAGGAGATCTGCAAGGAAAAGAGATCGCTATGTACCCTAAAAGCGTACACAGATCTTCACAGATCTCCTCATTGATAAGTTCCCTTTTAAAGGACTAATCAATAACACAGGAATCAATCTGAACAGGAGGAAAAACTTCTTTGGTGTGAGGGTGTTGGAGCCTGGCCCAGGCTGCCCAGAGAGGTTGGGGAATCTCCTCACCTGGAGAGATTCCAACCACACCTGGACAATGTGATCCTGGGCCACCTGATCTGGGAACCCCTACTGGAGCAAGGGGCTTGGACCAGATGATCTCCAGAGGTTCATTCCAACCCCTATCATGTTGGGATTCTGTGATTTTGCATTTTAGGTCTGACCTGTCTGACTACCAGAAGTGATTTGGTCCTTTCAATAGCTCTCGAAGACGGGGAGTAGTAGTATTCATATTTTGCAGCTCATGAAACTGAAGCAGAGAGCAAGGCATGGCTCTTTAGGCACCTCCACCATTCCTCATGTACATGCTATCATGTCAAACCATTGTGAGGAGCTTCCCTCTGCAAATAAAGCAAGGAGTCCTCTCACATGGGAGAGACGTCGATGTTTAGTAAACTCTGCAAATGCCAAACAGTGCCAGCTTAGACCACTGAAAGTTTAGAATCACAGAATTGTTTAGGTTGGAAAAGACCTTGAAGATCATCAAGTCCAACTATTAATCCAGCACTGCCAGGGCACCACTACCTTGTGTCCCTCAGCACCACATCTCCACAGCTTGGAAACCCCTCCAGGGATCAGGGGGACTCCACCCTTGTCCTGGGAAGCCTCAGACAAGCCTGGGGAACCTTTTCAGTGGAAACATTCTTCCTCAGGTCCAACCTAAACCTCCCCTGGTGCAGCTTGAGGCCGGTCTCTCTTGTCCTGTCGCTTGTTCCTTGGGAGCAGAGCCCGCCCCGCCCTTGCTCCAACCTCCTGAATTTCAGGGAGTTGTGCAGAGCCAGAAGGTCTCCCCTGAGCCTCCTCTGCTCCAGGTTCAACAAGCCCAGGTCCCTCAGCCACTCCTTTCGGTGGTTTAGGCAGCATCTCGAAGTGTTGACTAAATCTCTGCCCAGGTGTCTAAGTATTTTCAAGTTCAGAGCCAGACGGTTTCAGACCTACTACAAATTACTGCAAGTTCAGCAGCCAACAAATCTCAGTCGAGAGCTGAATTTTGATTCTTCCTACCAGAAGCTTATGACAGGAGTGGAAACAAGAGGCAACCACACTATGAGCAAAACACTCCTTCTCAGCATAAAGCAGGTAAAGAGGCTCCTTGTGACTATTCAACTGGCAGGAAATAACTGACTCCATGATCCTACCTCTACTGCCATCAGCATCAAGCGAATGCTGGAACTCCCGCAAGGAGAACACAAAGTTCGTGTGTTTACCTGACAAAGCCAGCCTGTCCTCCTGCATTCTTTTCTGGAGTTGCTTTATTTCAAAGTCTCTCTCTGCCGTCAGTTTGTGCAGTCTGCAGTTCTCATCTCGGACCTCGCGAAGCTGACCCCGGAGCTGCTCGTTCTCAACCTCAAGCAACCTGGGGGAAAAACAAGCCATGATGGTGAATGTCACTGTGATGTGCTTCAAATAGATACCTTCTGAAATAAAATAATGAAATAATTGGATGTTGATGAGTGGAGTTTACCGGGCGTGAGTTTACTGCATTAAGCAGAAGATCACAGAATCGTAGAATGGAAGGGGTTAGAAGGGACCTCTGGAGATCATCAAGTCCAATCCCCCTGCCAAAGCAGGATCATGCAGGGCAGGCCACTCAGGAATGTGCCCAGGTGGGTTTTGAAAGTTTCCAGACAAGGAGACTCCACAACCTCTCTGGGCAGCCTGGGCCAGGCTCCANAAGACAATCGATCTTCTTGGCCACAAGGGCTCATTGCTGGCTCAGTGAGAACTTTTTGTCCATCAGGACTTCCAGGGCCTTCTCCAAGGAGCTGCTTTCCACCAGGTCAACCCCTAATTTGCCCTTGTCCTAAACCTCAGATCAGAAGACAAGCTGTTGACCTGATCTCTATTCAGTTAACGATTCCTCTTAAAAAAATTCTGCACTTCCTTGCGTTGTCTGGGGCAAAGCATCACAGAACAGGGACCTTTTCAGTGCTCTGGAGGTTACTGAACAGTCTCATCTCGCTCAGTCTTACTTACCTGGTTCTTCAGAGGAAACCAGGCAGGCTCACCACGCAACATCCACGAAATTTAGGCTTTACTTTCTGTACTTACCAAAGCCAGTAGCAGCCAACGAAGCATCAGCTACAAAAGCTGTTGCTGCTGAGGTTCTTTTTTTCAAAACAAACGCTTCACAGCAATTCACAAGAGACCTATTTCCTACGTCCTTGTCTGATTGTCTTGGACCCCCACCAGGACGGGCCATCAGTGGTTTGTATTGTTACTGTTGCTTCACCTGAGACACTCAGAGAATTAATAACTCCAATATCTTTGCTGTCCTTGTGTGATTGTTCCTCCAAATGTAAGAACTAGAAGCTAAAGCCTCAGGGTCTCAATTCAATTGTGGACACTAGGAAGTCTCTTTTAGATGCCCCAGGACTATCTGAGCTCCCTGCACGAAGCCAGCAGTAGCCACAACTCTCGGGAAAACTTCTGAGGTCCAGGCAGAGAATCTAAAGCATCTCAGAGAGCACTTGCAATGAGCCAATCCCCCAAATCACCAATACCCTCCAATTTTACACATACCTTTTAAGCCAAATTCCTCCAGAAAGCAGCATTTGAAGGTCAGGTTGGACGGGGTTCTGAGCAACCTGCTCCAGTTAAAGATGTCTCTGCATTGGGGGTTGGACTAGATGACCTTTAAAGGTCTCTTCTAACCCAAACCATTCGATGATTTCAGAGCAAAAAACAAATCTCCATTCCCCAGAGAGGGAACTAAATGTAGTAAGAGAAGCTGATGCTGTCTTTGGGAATCACATTTGTGATAAGGACCCTACTGGCTCAAGTCAGCAGATCCCACCCTGCCTGCCCCTGCATTTCCTCTCTCCTCCCATCTGAGTTTCCTCATCACCTCCATCTCAGTGTCAGGGTGGGGTCCCACTTTGTAACAAGACACAGGTGCCTCTGTGTGAGCAGCGAGCCAAAAGGCAGAGGAAAGTTACAGGAGGTCTAGTCAGAGTAGCTGCTGCTATAGGGTGATGTGAATTGCTCTCCAACTGCCCCTGAGTGTGTTAATGAGGGGACTCAATTGAGTTACCTACACACAGGTGCCATCTGGGCTGCCCACCCATCCCCCAGGTGCTGCTGCTGAAGGGTGCAGGTCTCCTGTGTCCTGTTTATTGTTCCCATGTGGAAGTTCTCCATACCCTACAGATCTCAGATATCAACAGACACCTAAGCCAGCCAGATAAATTGACGTCTAACTCCTTTTTATCACAGAATCATAGGATCATTTTGGTTGGAAGAGATTTTTAAGATCATCAAGTCCAATTGTTCCCCCAGCACTGCNACAAGTGGACGCTCCCTGCCCCGGCCCTGTTGGCCACACTGGTGCTGACACAAGCCAGACGCTGGGGGCTTCTTAGCCACCTGGGCACATGCTGGCTCATATTCAGCCGGCTATTTACCCACAGCGTGACCCTGAATGTCTACATTTTTATGACTTAATCTAGAACAGTGTCAGACCTCTTTGGCCTGTAGATTGATTGCTCCAGACTACCAGCGAAGTAGGTCGCTTGAAGGATCACAGAGATCTGGATAAAGCCTGGTTGTTACAGTATATACCTGTGGCTACAGACACATCCACAGCCAGACAAGTCAGCTACCTCAAGAGTCACCTGAATCTTCTCTGCTCAAAATCTTCAGCGTGCTTTTTTGCTCCAACTGGACTTTGGAGCTTCTAAATGCACGTTCCGTATGTACGTGTCAGAAGAAACAACCCCTTAGAGCAGTGTCGGAGACAGCAGAGTCAATTTACAGATTCACAATCCCTAATTAAGAACGGCATTTCTGTTTCAAAGCCAAAAATCAAAGGGAGATCAAAGGCAGCTGTTTACAAATGAGAAGAAAGCAAGGAGCAATCTGAGCGGAGGCAAAACAACGTTATTCCCACGTGGACCACTCGTAGAAGCGAGCAATGAAACTGCAGATTTAATTAGAGAGACATGAACCACAAGATTTTTAACAGTTAGGGAGTTAACATGAAAGAAAAAAGGTTCCAAGCTCTTAACGCACCTGAGCAGAGGCGTCTTCCAAGTCTTGACATAAAGCACTTGAAGGACGAAGGACAGAAATCCCAATTGCACAGGGCTAGAGTCTCCTCTGAGGAACTCCTCCATCCCAGGGTGACTCGAGATGTTACAAAGGGGGGAGCAGGTTCCACCCGAGTGGCTCGGCCATGGAAAAGAACGAAGCTGAAGAAAGGGAACCCTTTTCCACTCCAGTTCAAGGAAGCAGAGCCAGGGGATGCTGATGAGCAGGGCCTAGGACTGAAATCCAAGTGAGTGTCCTTTCCCAGCTCTGTGACGTGTTCTCCAAGTGGTGGGGAGAATCACTTAATCTTAAACGCACCAAGCAGAGCAGGGAGGATAAAGCCACAGAAAGAATAAAAAGGAAAGAGAGAAGTGTCAGCTAAAACCTCGCCTGAGCAGAACTAGGGAGTAGGATGGGAGGAAGGAAAGATGAACTCCCAAAGCTCAGAGGAAGGGAGATGTCTGAGAGGAGAACATTTTCCAAGAGCTGCTATAAACAACACTGATGGGCTGGAATTGCTGCTGCTGCAGCCCATCTGGAGCCCTCTTAGTCTGGAACAAGTTTCTGATGTGTTGTCATGGAAATACTTGAAAAGACACCCTGGTGAATCCCTTCCAGAAGCAAGTCCTGCTCGGATTTGATACCCTCATAACTGCTCTTCTGCTCAACGCAGACGTAAACAAGCAAAGGACAGATAAACCTGTTACAAGTGCCATGTCAGATAGGGACTTTTAACAGTCAGTGCCACTGAAAACAGAGGTTATAGCTCTGGAATTACTCAGATCTAGAGAACTGTGGGGACTGCACCTCAGAGTCCGCTCATCACACCAGGATGTAGGGTTGGGAGCAGAGCACCTAAGTCCCTCTCCTTCACCACGCAAATCCACGGCTGAGCTGTGAGAATCAGTCTCCCTCTCCATGAAAATAAGAAATTAATTCCAATCTCCATAGTAATTTTCTATAGAACACTAGAATAAAACATTGAAGGGAAGAGGACAGCTAGGGGAGGACAGATCAGAAGCTTAATGTGGTGAGGGATCTGCGTATGGAAGAAAACAATATATGATGCAATGGCAAGAGCGTGTTTTTAGAAGGTCAGCTCAGTGTTTCCACACAGATGACCTTTGTGGCATGAACACCATGTTCCCAAAAGCACCTGAGAGTTTCAGGGGTTCAATCCTGGGTTCCCAGGACCTTCACAGAAGCTCTGCTGCAAATTATACGCTTGGGCGTTCAAGGAAGCAATCTTCAGGGAGTTGCCCAGAGTAATGCAGAGGGACGATCAACATTTAGGGCCTAATAAACTTTGGTTTAGTGGCTTGATAAACTTTGGTAGAGGTGCCCTTCTCCACTCTGGATTCTGGGAGGGGAAACTGTCTCACAGGTATCTGTCTGTGGTTTTCCACCCATGATCTCCTGGTTTGGGCAGAGCTGCAGCTCCTGCTTCCTGCTCCTGTATCTCAGTATGGAGAGCAGCTTTGTGGAGAAGGA